>VZTI01004799.1:5605-27149 GCA_013397865.1 Struthidea cinerea
AGGATGGTGTTTTTTGAGGGAAATTTAAGAGGCCTCAAGGCAGGATGGGGTTTTTTGAGGGAAATTTAATGGGCCATGAAGCAGGATGGTGTTTTTTGAGGGAAATTCAAAAGGCCACGAGGCAGGATGGCGTTTCTTGAGGGAAATTTAAAAGGCTACAAGGTAGGATGGTGTTTTTTGAGGGAAATTTAATAGGCCACAAGGCTGGATGAGGTTTTTTGAGGGAAATTCAAAAGGTCACGAGGCAGGACAGCCTTTTTTGAGGGAAATTTAAACGGCCACGAGGCAGGATTGTGTTTTTTGAGGGAAATTTAAAAGGCCTCAAGGCAGGATGGTGTTTTTTAAGGGAAATTTAAAAGACCAATGGCTGGGTGGGAACTGGGAGAAGAAAGGATTAATACCCGAACTCAGGAGGGGAGGAGGTGATGGAAATTAATCTCCCAGACAGCAGAAATACACAGACAAAGGATGTCAAGCCAGGCTGAGAGATGGGCTGTGCACTCTGCAAGGGGAAAATGACATTCCTAAAGGAGCAGGGAGTTATCAAATACCCCCTTAACCTCTGAAAAGAGTTTTGTTGTCTGTTCATGCCTTTGTGAACACAAAGATTAAAGTAATCCTGAGGTGCAGGGAAGTCCCACGATTAACTGCTGGAAAAATAAACATCACCAGTCTGGAAAAGCAGCACTTTTAGAAATAAAGAGGAAAAATTGAACGATACCCATGCTCGTAACTGTAGTAATCCTGGCCGTAGTATTCCTGCCCTGGATCAATTCCAGACTCCATACTTAACTCCTGGAAAAGAGAAACACCGATTGAATGCAAACAGTGTGGAAAAGGCCCAAACGTAATTACTGATATTATTATTCCTTATGATGTAATTACTTCTTCTGATGGCAAAAATGATCCCCATCCTGTAGCACAAAAATAGCAACGTCTCACATAGGCTCTTATTGCTTATTCTGGAAACAATTTTGGGGCTAAAAGATTGGAAATAGAAAGGTTTGCAATTGCAGTGCACAGCAAGATGCTAAAGCTTCCAGCGCCAACTGCTCAGCTCAACTCCAGCTGCAATAATCCATCAGCAGCTGACTAACACCTGGGAAAAATCAGATGGCAGTTGGAGAACAATGAAACAATTCTGTCTGGAAACTGGAACTGTGGGGTGAAGCCCATGTGAGCCACTGAAAGATGCTCATGGGGAAAATCACAGATCCCAGAGTGGTTTGGGAGAGACTTTAAAGACCATCCAGTCCCACCTTCCCCTACCCCAGGTTGCTCCAAGCCCTGTCCAACCTGGCCTTGGAAGTACCAAGATGCAGTAAATTTAAGGTATTTAATTAAAATAACATAACTGGGCTTACAATGCCAGAACTTTACTTTTCATGTAAGAGCCAGGGGGAAAAATTACCTGAGACAGACAAGTTTTCATTAGAAAATGATGTAAAAGCCATTTCAAAACTTATAGAATAATTAAGAAATGAAAAATAGCGGTACCTCTGGTCTGAGAAGAGAAGGTCTCAGCAACTGCTGTTGCTACAAAAGAAAATGAGAAAGAGGTTAATTAGGCAGCAACAATTAAAGTGCAGGTGATTGGTGTCTAAGATTAGTAATAAACGCTGAAACCACAGGTCCTTTAGAGTTTTTTTATGGCAGGCAGCTGGATACTTCCATACCCTGTGAGAACACTGAGCACCTGCAGCAGTAAAATCCCTTTACAGCCCACCATTTCTTTTGCCTAAATATAAAAGCAAATTCCCAGTTTTTGTGATGATTGTCTGAAATATTTAACTCAAGAACTCCTACCAGATGCCAAGAGAACTAAATTCTCTGTCTGATTTAAGAGACACAAACCAGCCCTGCAAAGGGAGGAGAAAAATCAGCAAACATCAGCCTTTATGATAGAAATGTGTTTTGAAGAACTTTCCAATTATTAAATGAGATTGTTCTGGAGGAAACGCTTCTCCCTGAGTTTCATTGCTGGACCAGATGATGCTGCAGGAGCAGCAGACCTCACAGGGCTGCAGGGAAGGTCTGGGGAGCCCCATCCCTGCCTGGCAGGTGATTGGGTGTGACACTGGAAGACACAGCAGGCGTGGAATAGTTAAGCAGCAATCTCCGAGCCACAATGGATCTCAGCCCCCAGGAGATCTGTGCCTCATGAACTTCTTGAAGCACTTTCGATTTCTGGTCTCTAAAGCACTCAGAACCCAGGAGTTCCACAACACACAATCCTAGAGTGGTTTGGGATGGAAGGGACCTTAAAATTCAGCTCCCCCCATCCCCTGCCACGGGCAGGGACCCCTTCCACTGTCCCAGGCTGCTCCAAGCCCCAATGTCCAGCCTGGCCCTGGGCACTGCCAGGGATCCAGGGGCAGCCACAGCTGCTCTGGGCACCCTGTGCCAGGGCCTGCCCACCCTCCCAGGGAACAATTCCTTCATCACACCCAATCTAATCCTGCCCTCTGGCAGTCTGAACCCATTCCCTGTGTCCTGTCCCTCCAGTTCCTGCTGCAGGGTCCCTCTCCAGCTGCCCTGGATCCCTTCAGACCCTGGAAGGAGCTGGGAGCTCTCCACACAACCTTCTCTTCTCCCGGCTGAGCAGCCCCAGCTCTCCCAGCCTGGCTCCATAGGGGAGGTGCTCCGGTCCCCTCAGCAGCTCCGTGGCCTCCTCTGGACCTGCTCCAACATCTCCATGTCCTTCTTACGTTGGGGGCACCAGAACTGTGCACAGAATTCCAGGTGGGGCCTCACAAGAGCAGAGTAGAAGGGGAGAATCCCCCACCCCCCCACCCCGCCCACACTCTTGGGCTGCATGGCAAAAGCACGTTGGTGTAATTAACATTTTAAAGGTAATTGGACACCAGCCTTACCTCTTGCTGTGCATATCCTCGCCTAGAAGCCAGAAAAAGAAAAGAAATAAATTAGGATAATGCTGTGAGCCTGCACAAAGATGCAGATTGCCATTCTCGCTGGAGAGGGGTGGAAGAGAATGTAATAAGAAATATAATTAGCATGGAAAGAAATACATATCTCTAACACCAAATATGTTTTTCTTTGGGTTTGCTCTGGACAATAGGGATCATTGCATGGGAAAGGCTGGAGAAGCTTAGGGATCTTTTCTTGCTTTAGGTTGTGAATGGATGAGGAGAAATCCCCAATCCCCAAGAGCCAGAGAGCCAGTGCATCCAAAGGGAGTCAGCACACGGAAAGGGGGATTGGGAGGGAACCCTGTTCCCTCACGCCTCTGCTCAAGCAGTGAAACAACTTCTCTTCTACTCCTGGACTTTCTGCATCCATCAGGAGTTGCCCTGGAGCTTGTATTACTAATTTCTTGTACCAACATGATTATTCCCATTACACCTTTCCTAACACTTGCTCAGCAGGGGAGACTTAAATCCCCTTTATTTTTGCTATCTGTGGTTATTTTGCCACAGGCTTTGCGATTCTGATCTTATTGGGAATTTATTGTTGGTTTAATTCATTTTCTTGGAGCCATTCCTGGCCATGACCAATGCATTTATATCTATCAAGTTTTCTATTTTCACATTTTGTGCCCAAAAATTGAAATGACTTCAGCAAAACTAGGGAACAACAATTTAGGCCTTGGAATTTTTCTTAAGGATAAGTCTCGATTATTTGTATTATGGTTTTTAAGAAGGAAAGGGTAAATGCTCAAAATTATGTTAGGCTTAACCTAGGACACAGCCAGCAGTCATGGGGAAGTCTTTAATTACACTAAATAAATAATAAAGACCAGAGAAATCCTTTTAATTCTTTAATATCCTCATCTCTAAATCTTCCTATTAATATTCAGCACATGGAATTGATTATCAGCATTGAATTAATGCTGCCGCCTATATAATATAAACCTCATGGCCAGCTGAAATGAAGATTTGTCATCCAAAGATGATCTGACTTTTCAAAGCCCACTCGAGGAATGCTGGATTTAGTTTCCATATTGCCTACAACAATCTTCGGACAGAGGAGGTCTGAGGAGAAGGAAGCCTATTACTCTTAATTGCACTACATTGCAGATTAAAAGCATAATATGAGTAATTCTAATTAAATTTGGAATTCAACTTTCATGAAAAATAGCACCATGCTGAGTTTTGCTGATGCTTCTCGAGTAGTTTTGTGTGGCCATGATTAGAAGGAAAAAAAAGTCCCCAAAAGACACAAAATACCCATTCACTCAGTACAGCACAAGGATCTATTCTGGCACAAAGACAAAGGTCAGAACAACATCATTTGTTTCCAGGAAGGAATTAAAGCTCTCCACAGAGGGAGGGATTGCTTCTGGGAAATGTTCTCAGCCAGACTTCACTGCAGGCAGTCAGAGGGAAATCTTCCCTGCGGAATGGGAAGCAAAGCCATGGAGCCTGTGAGGATGGGGGGTAACAGGACAGCCAGAACACAGAGCTGGTACTTAAGGGGAGAGACAAAGGCAGAATGAACTCACACGGACAAGATGTGCCAACCTTTCACTGCTGAAAGAGGTTAAAGGGACTGGGATTTGCCTAAAGCAGCATTTCCCCAATTCCTGGCACCCCAGCAGGTGTTTGCTCTTCCATAACTTAGATCTGTTTTCATATTTAAAGCAAAATCATCACAAATCCCAAATACTACAGATACTCCTCAGAGGAAGCAACTACTTATCTGTTTGCCCTGGCTCCTGAAATGGAGATTTCCTGCAGTTCAGAGCTGGAGCAGAGAACAAATTGGGAAGGAGGATGAGTAATGATAACACTGCAATTAAATTCCAGCTTTGCATGGAAGAGCTCTCCACTGATGCCATCTCTGCTCCTGCTCAGGACTTGGCCCCGTCAAGCTGATGGTGAAAGGATGAGAGATATATCGAGGGTCACATCAGACCCCAATTGACCACATCAGACAACCTGAGAGGGGTAAATTATATCTAAATATAAATTATTACAGATGCTCAACTTGCTACCAACTCCCGTATTGGATCTCATCCTTTGTAGCGCTGCAGCACTGCAGTACCATGGGATCATGGAATGGTTTGGGTTGGAAAGGACCTTAAAGCTCATCCCCTTCCACCTCCACCCACCTTCTCCTATCCCAGGCTGCTCCAAGCCCCAGTGTCCAGCCTGGCCTTGGGCACTGCCAGGGATCCAGGGGCAGCCCCAGCTGCTCTGGGCACCCTGTGCCAGGGCCTGCCCGCCCTCCCAGGGGACAATTCCTTCCTAACATCTCATCTAAACTCCTCCTCTTTTGGTTTAAAACAATTCCCCCTGCAGCACCCAGACATCTCAATGAGACAGAACTTCCCTGGTACAGCTCTTTCCTCCTTCCCAGTCTAATAAAATTCATTTTGTTAACAAAGTCTATTAAAAAAGCCAGCAGGAGAACAAAGATTGCGTTATATCCAGACAAAATGAATCCAGTTTTGTAAAGTTTTCAACTTCATCAAGATTTCCAGAATGAGAAAGTAAATGTTCCTCATCAGTAAAGAGCTGATGGCCATGACCCCCTCCCAGACTCTTCTGAAATGATGAAATTAAATATTTAAAGTGGAGCTTCTGTGTGATGGCCACTCTTTCTTCTTAAGGAACATCCCAAATAATTGTAGCCAAATGGAACCATTGGAGCTCCTGCTGTGAATGACTCAACACCTCCACTTCTGCTGTGTGACCTTACAGACCACAAAATCACGTCCTATTTGTGTCATATTTCACTGGGGATGTAAAGATCTGCACAACAGCAGCTCTTTACAAGCTCTAATGTGGGACTTGGGTACTTAAGTTTTAGTTTCTGTCTTTGGGGTTGATCCACTCTGAACACGAGCAGCCCGATAATTTTTCATGCCCGTCTCTGCCCTCTTCCCACTGTCCCCCCGCCAGGAGCACGGCTGGGACACAGAGGGGAACATTTAAGTCATATTCCCACTCTGACTCTTCAGTCCTAACAATTCTCTTCCTAATAGGTGCTGAGCTTTGGGAAATTGATTAAAACATTGCAGTCGTGCCACCCTTGGAGAACTGAGCATCAAAAACGTGCACATCCCATAAATGACACGGATTCTGTTACAGCACAAATAGGATGGATAACCCCTCCCCTCACTCATTTAGCTACTCCTACACCTACCTTGATCCTACAGCCTATCCCAACAAGGGTTTTAAGTAAAGGAAAATTCTAATGGATCAGCAGAACTTGTGGGATGGAGTTCATGGAGTTTGGCACTGGGACAAAGAGTGAGGAACTACCTTGAGCAGCTTCTGACTGAAGCATCCACACATGTCCTAACAGCAGACTTAAAAAAAAACCAAAACAGGAGAAAAGAGAAAAAGCCAAGCACCACGGAAACACTGAGTCTGATAAACAGTCTGATAAAGAATTAATTACCTTTTTGCTCAGATTTACAATGTTGATACTGAACTGGCGTTTTAGTTTTGCTTCATTAGGTAATACCCGCCTTTCCCAATATGGTTTTTCAAAGTTGTCATCGTAAACTTTTTAGATTTTGGCAAAGGACTGAAAGGAAACTTGCAAGTTGAACCAAACATTTAAATGCCCAAACTGCCTTTACTTACCATTTTTTTCAAAGGCCAAGCTAATTTACTTTACATAAACATTTATGATTGACATATTTAATGGAAAGATCTGATTTAGATGCCTGTAAGCAAAAAAGCTGGAAGTAAATCCACATTATGTGGATTTTTACAAGCACTTGGAAAACCTTCACCTGGTGACACTAATCAGAGTGACTTTATTACAATTTGAGATGTTTCAGCTCATGACAGACCAGCATGGAAATTAAAGAGAGACAGCAACAACATGCACATGCAAAATCATAAAAAACAAACAGCAAACGCTTTGTACATGAAAAGAATTTACAAAATAAAAACTTTTCACATGCAGTTACAATATTTAAAAAAAAAAAAATGCAATGGAAGGCAGAAGATGAAGAACAGGAGTGGGGACACAGCCACATTTGCTGAGAAACCAAGAGCAAACCCTTCTTTTCACTGGACATAGGAACTGAGCTGCCAGAAGACGTTATTCTGAGAAAAACTGCCAGAACAGGGAGATGCAGTATGGAATTATGGAATGCCTGGCTTGAAAGGGACCTTAAAGCTCATCCCAAGGGCAGGGCCACCATCCCAGATTGCTCAAAGCCCACCCAATAATCCGGCTCGCCGAAGCTGAGCCTGCTGCTCCCAGGCCTTCCTTGCTTTGACACCCAATATGTGGCAGAAGATTCCTTCCAGGTGGGGCATTTTATGGGCAAAGCAAGAGATTCCAACCACAGCTACAGGAAAATCTTACTGATGTTACCTACAGTGAAGGCTGCTCAAAGAAGTATCGAGCCCGCTGCCATCTATGCCCCAGCTTTGGGTAAAAATAGACAGTTTTCCCCAAGAATTTCCAGTAAACAGTCTAAGAACCAGCAAGATGTAGTTCTGAGAGAACAACTTGGAGAGTTATATTTTACATCACAAATTTCCGTGCGAACGGCAAAGACAAGGTCTCTCCATTTAGGATCAGGAGTGGGGAAGTCGTAGTGTACAGCAGAAAAAGGGGGAAAAGTCGGGGTTTCCGGAGAGTCTGAGGCAGATACCGTGTGCTGCATTAGAGTCCTCCCACTCAAAAAAAGCAGGGAACATCCACCCGTGAGCATTACAGAGCTGTCGACTGCGAGGGGAAGCGTTTCTCCAGCTCCTCCACAACACAGCTCAAGTTCCCGTTCTGCTGGTTGTGCTCGGCTGCGGCTTCTGGAGTCGGGAGCTCCGGGCTCGAGGCCGGTTTGAGTTTGGGGACGTGCTTGGGCAGCAGGTGGTTCTTGTCTATTTGGCTGTACATGTTGGCCACCGACTTCTCGATGGCGGCCAAATTCTGAATGTTTTTAAGAATTCCTTTGAGCTCCCTGCGGGGAGGAGGCTCTGGCACTGCGGCCGGGGTGGGGACAGCTGGCTGTTTGGCAGGGGATTTGGAATGCTTGGCAGGGGACAGGAGCTGTGTGCTAAGAGGAGATGGAGAGGAAGAAGAAGAAGAAGAAGGAGGAGGAAGAGGAACTGGGGGTGGTGGTGGCAGAGGATGTGGTGGCAACAGAGGAGGGGATGGAGGTGGTGGTGGCAGTGGCGGTGGCAGCTGTGGAGGCGGAGGTGGGGGAATTTTAGGTGGGTCTGGAATGCTTTCTACAACTTCTTTGGTCTGAGGAGCTAGAAAACTTTGGCAAAGTGGTTTCTTTATCCTAGAAGACGGAGGAGTTGGTTTGCGAGTCGGTGGAGGAGAATGTTCTTCAGGGTCGCCGTGGTGAGTGACGATTACAGCGGGGACCACGGCGGCCTCCGCTTCAACTCCTTCAGCACAAGGCGTTGGAGAGGACACAGAGGAGGAGTGAAGGCGGGGAGAAGCCACCACACTTTTGGGAGACTGCTCTGGCGCGTTCTCTCCCTCCTGGACACTGGTGCTGTGTGTGGGCGACCGCGTGGATTTCACCTCGGGAGACCTCACTTGCTTCATTTCCTGCAGCGCCTCGAACTGCCTCGCCTTCTCCTTCACAGTCAGCTTGGGGCTACTGATCTTTTGGAAGAGTGGACTGCTGACATCGTCACTGCTATCCGGATTTTCAGCTCCTTCCTCCTTGGCCATGAGTCTCTGCTGCTGCCACTGGATGGGGTCCATGATAACCGGCCTACCCAGGGACCCCTGCGTGTGTCTCCTGGTCAGGTGAGTGGGCACTGTCCACGCCCGGTAGCTGCCCCCCAAAGAGGCCTCTCTCCAGACCAGTCTTGAAGGAGAAAGAGTATCTAAAGCATCGTTCTTTTTCCATAGGAACCTCGCGGCAGCGGGGCTTTGAGGGGGACCTTCCATGTACAACGGGTTTCGGGTCCTTAGCGGGTTCTCATCGGACAAAAAAGTGATGTTACTCGAGGATTTGGGGAGGTTATTGTTCAGGGATCCATTGATATTGGATTGCTTGTGAGCCTCTATAGCACGGGAAGCAAAGCTGCTTATAACTCTCTGTCGGTCTCCTTCTTCTAAGACTGACTTTTTTCCCCTGCTTTGTTGGAAATGGTAGAGAAGAAAAAGACTTGAAAGAAAAGAAGATAATCACATGTGAGGAAACATGCATGGACATAGGTACTTATGAGAGAGAGAAAAAAAGAACTTAATGACATGAAGCAGAGCCATTAAATCACTTCTAGCAAGCTACAACCCAACAGAGGGAGCACATCTACTACTGGGCAAGACATTTACTTTTGCATCTTCTTTAAGGGGGAAGGAAGAAAAATTAAAACAAGTTACTGCTTGTTTTAATTTGAAGCTGCGTAGCTACTTGGTGAGTTCAAAAATAAACTCACGTCTCCTTAAAAAAACCTCTTAGAGTTCAAAATTATCAGTTAATATTGTGCACTGTCCACCCAGAGACACAAAACATCACAGAAATATCAATATGTCAATCAATTGCATCTCTTGTGTGTCTGAATTTCATCTCTGAACCCAGTGAAAAACCCCTGCTTCGAATTTCTACACCAAAAGTAGGAGGTGTCACCACTTTCTGGACTTCTCCTGTCACCTCCCAGTCCCTCATTAACCTCCCCCCTCAAATATTTTTAATACCACAACCTTCTGAGCAGATTTGAAAATAAACAGTATTTTAAAATGAATAGCCCCAAAGTGCCTGCTAGAAAAGTGCCCTGCGAGGCCTATTTTAAATAATGCTCACCTCAGCCTGAAATGAAATTTATTTTTCTCTCAAACAGTGTGAAATTTAAGATTTGGGCCTGTGTCAGGCAGAGCTAAAGTACAGCATGAGTAGTGAGTAGCAGCATCTACCTGCACAAATTAAAATAGCATTTAAGACTGGTTTTAGTGACTTAGAGACGTCCAGGATTTTCACACAAGTTCTGAGTTAAAAATTCTAAGCCTTGTCTCTACCAAAATCTGAATTTTGGTAAAGGAATATGAGAAAAAAATGGAGTTTTCCATGATTCTGTGAATGTTGGAAATGAACTTTTAGACCTCTTGGTCACATCGTTCCGTGGGTTTTGGTGGTGTTGTTTCATAGCTCAGAAAATATGACTAAATCCAAATTAATGAAAAATTAACCTCTGGTGGTTAAATATTCCCTAGCAAAACTGGAAGAGAAATTTAAATACCTAGAAGGAGTAAATTAAGAGACCTTAATTTTCTTTTAAGTTATTTAAGATGTAAAAGGCCCCTGAGGGTCTGTATTTAGTAACAAAACACTTTTGTTTCCTGACTTTGTTTCCTGTTTTGATCAGGGGAACCCCCAGCTTCCTAAGGGTCCAGGGAGCCAGGAGGACTGGAATTCCTGCACAGAATCCAGGGATCATTCTCCCATTTGCAAAAAAACACCCAGCAGAGCTCCACAAAGTGGATAAACTCTCCCCAGGCACTGCAGTTTGCCAGAGCTGAGTGTGCCTAAGGCTTCCTCTGGGCAGAATGAATACAAATAATTAACTTCACACTAATTAGAGAATCCCAGCAGGGTTCGGATTGGAAAGGAACCTGAAGATGATGTAGTTCCATCCCCCTGCCATGGGCAGGGACACCTCCCACTGTCCCAGGCTGCTCCAAGCCCCAGTGTCCAGCCTGGCCTTGGGCACTGCCAGGGATCCAGGGGCAGCCACAGCTGCTCTGGGCACCCTGTGCCAGGGCCTGCCCACCCTCCCAGGGAACAATTCCTTCCCAATATCCCATCCATCCCTGCCCTCTGGCACTGGGAAGCCATTCCCTGTGTCCTGTCCCTCCACCCTTTGTCCAAAGTCTCTCTCCATCTTTTCTGCAGCTCCTTCAGGCCCTGGAAGGCCACAGTGAGGTCACCCCAAAGCTTCTCCTCTCCAGGCTGAACAATCCCAGCTCTCCCAGCCTTTCCTCCCAGCAGAGCTGCTCCATCCCTCTGCTCATCCTGGTGCTTCCTCTGGACTCTCTCCAGCAGCTCCAGGCCCTCCCTGTGCTGGGTCCCTGAGCTATAAAGTGACTGTGAATTCCACAGCAGCCAACTTTGAGGTCAGCCAAGCACTGCACCTACTGAGGGGCGAGAGCAGCAGCGACTCTGAACTTGAAGGAGCCCCTCCAGCAGAAGGCTCATGCAAGGTGCCACCGCCTTTCTGCCACTGGAGCAGATTATTTCAAAAGCTCCTCAGCTCCTTCCTCGCTCCACATGAGGCCTCTGAGAGCTGAGGTGACCCCACAATGTTTTTCTATTTGTGTGGAGCTGTTTCAATCACTGAGGACCAGCGAGTTCAGTTTCTGTGAACTCAAAGACTCTACAGGTCTTGAATGGAACTGGAATTAAGAGCCACAAGGAAGGTTTAAATCCAGCCATAAATCCATGAACCCCCAGCAAACTTCTGTTCATGCACTCAGTGTTGCTTTGGCTTTTTTTGACCCTTCGGCTTTAGAAATAATGCCCTTCAAGTTCAGCAGTTACCCTTCCTCTGTCTACTTCCAAGAAAGGGGATAAAGAAGCACAGAAGTATTGGAACTTCCCAGTAAATGTCTTTCCTGCTCAATGGACAAATAAAAATATGAGCTTCACCTTGCAAGGTTGGATGGGAATCGCTGGAAGGAAAATTAACTAATTTCTACCAGCTACAAATATTAAGACAATGAAAGAAGCTTACTTACTGATGCCTATGGATCCAAAGACAGGGAGAAATGAAAATGGTGAGACAAGGCAGATTTAAGACTAAAGAGCTTTGTTCCATTTCATTTGCTATAAACACCAAAGAAAGCAAACAAGACACTGCAAATGAAAGATGGCAGACTTAGGACGACTAAAACAGGGAATATTGTACTAAAACTCGTGAAAAATGGCAACAAAAGATTTTTCCCAAATACGAATTTCCTAAGGTATAGCTGTGCCCTGCAGTAAAATATTTAACGGGGAAGAAAAAGTTAATTTGTAATTATATTTATTGCAGGCTGTTATTTTCTTTAAAATCCTATGGATTTTGATTTATCTTTGAAGGATTTCTGTGTTTAATCAGTTCCTCAGCATGATGAATAAGCTCTGGTTGTATGCAAAGAAATCTGAGAGAAAATATTCCAACTACAGCACCTTTTTTGGTGCAACGAAGACTATTTTTTGTCCAAATTAACATAAAGCTAAGCCTCAAAGTCAATACTGCAGATCTGGGAACCGGCACCTCTTTGGGGCAGTACTAAACCCCAAAAACCTTTGCAGATAAAGCACGAGGCTTTTCCTGGGTTTAGCATCACATCCTTAATTTCAGCAGAAATTTGGTTTAGTGTAAAAAAATAAAAGTGACTTTTATCCAGCAGGCACCCCCCTGCATAAGGGTACAGATGTGACTCACAAACAGAAGTGTTCCCATTCCAAAAAACTTTATCCCACACGTTTTCCCTCCCTTCCTGCCCAAGCATAACTTGACAAAGGCAAAAGGCAACAATTCAGCCCTTGGGAGAAGCTATTCCTGCTCCCACAGCATTTTTTAGCCCCCTGTTTACCCAGAAAAGCTCAAGCCCTGGAATCATTCCACACGCAGAGACTGCACCCAGTTGTCCAAGAGTTACAGCTCTCTCATGGCCCTGTGACATTCTATAAACTCCATCACAGCAGCTGGAAAATTTCAGCTTTCTGGGCAAAACGAATGATGATTGAAAACGGAGCACTCCTCGTTTCCACCACCCATTCATTCCCTGCCTGCTCCAAATATTATTAAAGCTGGGCTCTTCAGCATTCCTTGGTTTTCAAGTATAAACAGAGTTGAAGTGTGGCAAAGCTTATCAACAAGCCCCCCCAGTATCAGACAAATAATAATTGGCTGGAATATTTTCCTACTGTGAGTTAAATTGTTGTTGGAGTCCATCAACTTCAGGTTTACAGAGGCATGAAAAGGGAGGCAGCCTTGCAAGATTATTATTTTATGAGCATGTAAGAGGTAAAAGATGCATTTATTGAGCTGCCAGGGGTTTCTCTGCTTTGATGGTTCCTTTAATTTCAATATTTAAACAGGTTTAAATTTAGAACCAAAAACCCCCCAGCAAACCAAACACTTCTTACTACAGGAAATGGGGAATTTGGGGCAGCAGTTTTCAGGGAATTGTCATTTCGGATGTGTGCAATGGATAAGGGTGAATTTATTGGATGTGTTTACTCAACAGCTTTGGAAAATATGGAGTGCTGGCCTGGATGTGCCAAGGAATCCAAGCCTGGCAGCACTGACCTGCTGTAGGATCTTGCTCTTAGGAAAACCATCTGGTGGGACCTTTTGCCCACTTAAAGCCTGTTAAAGGTTCCCCCATGCACTACAAGAATATTAAATTGGGTTCTTCCCTCCATCCAGGGTCAGCCTATTTCTTTTCTGGATGCTGGAGAACGCCAAGCAGCTGGGGAATGAAGAAAAGCCTTTTGCACAGAGACTGCATGAAGCAATTTCATAGAATCCCAGAATCCCAGAATAGTTTGGATTGGGAGGGACCTTAAAGCCCATCTCATTCCACCCTCTGCCATGAGCAGGGACACCTCCCACTATCCCAGGTTGCCCTGGGAAGTGCTTTTCTGGATGGATCTCAAGGAATACTCACATGGTGCTGTCTCCAAGCTCCTCATAGAGGTTGTTGGCCGCGGCTCCGGCCGGTTTTCCTGCTGGCAGAGCCATCTGGATCCTCGCAGTCTTGGCACACTCAGCCTGGCGCCTTTGGAGAGCCACGGGAGGAAGGAGAAACACTCATCAGAACACCCCAAAACACCCCAGAACACCCCAAAACATGCCAGTAAAGCCAAAATGTGACGTTTTCTATGTTCTTGCCCTGCGGTTTGTAAACATCCCTGGATTTTGTCTGCATCGAAGTAGTGACGTGATCATCTTCTCCTGGATTTTTCAGCTCCCTGTTGTTGTTTTGGTGGAATCCCAGAACTTCCCAGTTCCCAGAATGGTTTGGGTTGGAAAGGCCTTCATAGCCTGTCCAGTGCCCCCCCTGCCATGGGCAGGGACACCTTCCACTGTCCCAGGCTGCTCCAAGCCCCAGTGTCCAACCTGGCCTTGGGCACTGCCAGGGATCCAGGGGCAGCCACAGCTGCTCTGGGCACCCTGTGCCAGGGCCTGCCCACCCTCCCAGGGAACAATTCCTTCCCAATATCCCATCTAAACCTGCTCTCTTTGTATTTTATGCCACTCCCCCTTGTCCACTCACAACTCCTTTCTCTTAATGGAGTTGGCTGGGAAATTTCTGTTCAATGAATGGTTTTTCCTGAAAAAAATTCCTTTTCTTTTTTTTTTTTTTTTTTATTTTGGAATAAAATCACTTTGGAAAAANNNTATGGAATAAAATCACTGTGGAATAAATTTCTGTTCTCTGTCCAGAAAACAAAGCTCCTCGTGTGGGGAGCACCACCAGGGTGACGTGTCTGATCTGCCCCAATGACACCGAGTAGCCATAAAAATAAATCACTTTTCAACTCACCAAGAGTTCAGGAACAGTTGGAGTATAGGAATTTTAAAAAAACCAACCCTATATTTAATATATTTTGAGAATAAAATTTGTCAGTACTCCTATCGAGTCTGGAAGAAACAAAGCTGGAAATGAATACTTACTCTTTGAATCTGTTTGGTTGCAAAAAAAGAGATAAAAAGGAAGGTTAAATAAATTCTGCTTCCAACAACTGCCCATAACAGTGACTCTAACAGGAGTAATAAACTACAGCCTACTTAATTATTCCACACATCAAATTCCAGAATTAATGACTTGTTTAAAGAATCAGAACTTCCAGAGCTGAACAGCGCTTGGCTGCTACTTTTGATCCCTTGGTAACAGTTCTGTAGTCAGCAGAAACACGAATTACAGCAGGGAAAGAAAACAAGACATGAAAACATGAATATTTCTCCTGTTCTTTCTTAAGCAGGTGCATTTTTGTACCCGTTTCTTGATATTTAATTATTTTATATATAACAATATGAATAATACAATCGCTATTTTCTTTGTATTTTCCCATTTTAGCACATTTCAAAAATGTAGAGAAAATAATTTTAATAATGGAGGAGTATTATTTTTGGTTCTTATTTAGAAGATGCCATTCTTTTGTGATTAGTAAATAATAAATAATTTATAAGTACCTTGCAGGGTTGTGCTGGATACTGGATTTCAAAGGAGTAATTTTTAGATTTTTTTGCTAAAAAATATTTTAGGAAAAACAGCGAGATTCCTTTGGAAAAGGAGTGAAAAAGGATGGAATGCAAAAACAAGCCATAAGGCTCAGGATTTTAATTTAACTCTAAAATTCCTTTCATTTTCTTTGGCACTCTCCATAAAAATACAATTTATTCCCAATGGGCTGCCATAAATCCCACTCCAAGTCAGATTTCTAGATGGGGAAAATGGGATTTTTCGAGGAAATGAATTTAGGCAGATTCCTGAGAGCTCCTAAAAGAGATTGATGATATTTGGATAATCTAACAGATGCCAAGGAAAAATGGGGCTGTTCCATTTCTTTAAGGAATCTGCAATTCGGATAACAGGCACCAAGGAACTGCAGGATGAACGGGCTGATGGATGCAAATTTTCCATAGATTTCTGGGAGAGGAAGAACAGTTTGGGAATGATCTGCCTTTCCAATGGTGCAGAAGTTGGTCAAGCTCTTCCAAACTTCTTTAAATGGCATTTTTCCCTTGACCCAAACTGGGGAAATGGGGATATGAATATAATCATGAATTAAAGAAGAAATCCGTGAATAAATGGATTTATAAATCTATGAATATGAATATAACGTATACGGAAATTTAGGAATATAATCTTTAATTAGAGAAAAAATTTATGAATAAAGAGATATAAAAATAAATAAATAAATAAATAAATAAATAAATAAATAAATAGCTATGGAGCCTTTAAGTCCAAATGCACTGATTTTAAACATGAGTGGACCTGAAAATTTTAGTTGAGAGGAACTTGTTAGAGAGGTTGATTTGAATTCATTTATCGTTACTTGACCCTCCTCAGTGTATAAGAGGCAAGAGGAAATATCAAAAAATATCTCTGATGTTGCCCTAAAATGGCAGAAAACCAACTCTCCAGGAAACATTTGCAATTAAGAAGCTCAGGAAAACATATTTTAGGATTTAAGCAAAAAAAATGGGATGCTCTAATTTGATATTTGATTCATTTCTTGAAATAGCACCTTTTCCCTCTATTTTTTTTTTCTTTCTGGCATGGAATTCAGCTCGGAATCCTCACTTCTGTGTCAAACACCTGGGTTTTGAGCTGATGTTTTGGCACAAAAATCCTGCGCCATGCTGGGAAGTCCAGCAGGCACTTCCCATGGATTTTCTGTGTTCGTGTTCATCACACCAAGCATTGCGCAACCCTTGAGGCGAGAAGGGGATTAAACCCAGAAACCAACTTATATAATAGAAATATAGATAATACCTATAAAATACTATCGAAATAGGCAATAATAAATAGAAATTAACCTTGCAATGACGGATAATCGTTGAAGAGGCTCTCTGCTATGAAATGCAGCATCTCTCCTACAAGGGAGAGGAGGAGGAGGGGGGTACTCACTGCTTGTAGCTGACCATGACGATGAGGATGGCTGGCATGCAGCACAGGATGATGATGACAGCCAGGGCCAGCAGTGCCCCCTCCGTGTAGCCCACGGCCTGCGCCTGCTTCTTCACGTTGGCCACCACGTCCGGCGTGCGGATCTCCAGGATTCGCCCGCCCTGGCCCAGGTAGGGCTGGAACTCCTTGTTGATATCCAGCAGTTTGCCATCCAGGAACCTTCAATGGCACAAAAACACCCCACTATTAGGGCCAAGTTCACAAAGAGAGTTTTAATTACGGCGGGTTAATAGCCCAATAAAGCACATATGTCATCTTTGTGGGCTTTGGAATAGTGGCAATTCCCTGTAATCCCAGTGCCAGGGACAATTCCCATGTACTTAACACCAGGATGCAATTTAAACACTGAAAAGGAGGGCTGAGCTGAGCTTATCCTGATTTCCAGGGGCACAAAGTCCTCGGTGGCATCACAAAGGCCTTGCTTTGTGCTTTTCCTTCTCTGCTCTGATCCCGAGGGTCAACGAACCCTTCCTGGACACATCCCTAAGGACCACTCTGCCCTAAATTTAGATCATCTTGGTCTTGCCCAAGGCAGTGGTGGAGTCACCATCCCTGGAAGCATCCAAAACAGCTGTGGTTGGGGCACTTGGGAACATGGGTCAGTGCTGGCCTTGGCGGTGCTGAGGGGATGTTGGATTCGACGACCTCAGATGTCTTTTCCACCCTTAATGACTCTGTGATTGCTGTTACCCTCAAGTCAGGCAATTTTTCGAGGATTTGCTCAGCTCCTTAGGGAAATTCTTTGGCTGGCTGGACAAAAAATACATTGGCCAAGGCTTTAACTTCCAAAGGAAAATAAAATCCTTGGATCGCTCCAGAAGTGAGGATTGAGTGTCTCACAAACTGCCCACCTCTAAAGACCAAAGCAGGAGATGTGGTAGGATGGAGGATCCTAAAAGCTGGGAGCTATAGCAGAATTCCAGATCCCTGCATATACAGGGGTTCTCCTGGAGAAAAATGAGGGGGAAAAAAACCTCCAGAAAACTTCAAATAAAAAACAACAACAAAAATTCCGTATTTTTGTGTATAAACTCTGAATGTCTAAAGAAAGCCTGAGAGAGCTTTGATTTCCTTACTCGGGTCACGAGACAGAAATTCCACTCCTCAAAGACCATTTCTTCAAGGGTGGTAATTTCTTACAATCGACTTCCCCTCAGATTGAGTTCCTGACAAATCCTCGTAGCATTTCTTGTTCCTGTTTTATTTTTTTTTGAATTTTGGAGAGAATCCACTCTGCTCTGGGTATGCAGTGGAGGAACTGGATCTCGTCACAAGCAGAACAGCTCGTCCTGAACGATGAATTTGGACTGGTTCCGTGACACTGAGGGCCCAGAGGCTGCTCACCCTCACCCTCACAAAGGTGTCTGGAAGAATAATTCCCATTCCTGACGTTTTCCACAAACAGTTTCCTCGGTACTTGAGAAAAAAAATCCCTTTTCCAACCTAAATGATGGCATAAAGTGAATATAAACATTTTTTTGCTGCTCACTAGATGTCACTGGTGCATATCCCATGTCCTTTGAGCTGGCAGAAGCCTTCCCAGCAGGACGGCATTAAATCCCTGGGTGATTTTAACCATCTCTCCGTTGAAATTCCGCTCGCATTTTCCCGACAAACCCTTTTTAGCAGGTTCGTAACTCAGCCGTGAGTGTTTACTCCGTGATGGAACCTGACACGTTGTGCAGGAGCTTCACACAGTTTCTTTTTAACGGGGGACATTTTCCACTTAATTTATGCAGGAGGAATTTGCTGGATTCAACTGGTTTTTATGCTCCAATAAATCAAAGCCTCTTCCCTAGAAAAGATAGGAAAGGAGGCTGAACGTTTCAGTCTGGGAAATTATCTGAGTGGCCTCCGAGTCTTTTAGGGGTTTGTGGGAGAGGGAGGAAATAGTGAAGTACAGGTACTATTCAGATCCATTTTTGGGGTGTAATCAAACAGATTTGGAGCAAAAAGCAGATGAGGAGCGGCTGAGGGAGCTGGGAAAGGGGCTCAGCCTGGAGCAAAGGAGGCTCAGGGGGGACCTTGTGGCTCTGCACAGCTCCCTGACAGGAGGGGGCAGCCGGGGGGGGTCGGGCTCTGCTCCCAGGGAACAGGGACAGGACAAGGGGAAACGGCCTCAGGCTGGGCCAGGGGAGGCTCAGGTTGGACAGCAGCAGGAATTTCTCCATGGAAAGGCTGCTCAGGCCTTGGCAGGGGCTGCCCAGGGAGGTTTGGAGTCCCCATGCCTGGAGGTCTTCCATAAATGTGTGGATGTGAGGACACGGTTTAGCGGTGGGCTTGGAAGTGCTGGGTTAAGGGTTGGACCTGAGGAGCTCAGAGGTTCTTTCCAGCCTCAGTGATTCTGTTTTATGGGATCCCCGATTAATAAAAACTTCAGGTAATCAATCATAACAGTCTTAAGGAAAAACATGGATCTCTCGTTGTGTGTCAGTCCTACAAAGTACAGGACAGGGAAAATTCTGCATATCTTGAGAGACACGTGGCTTTTACCCCCTGGCAGTGGCTGCTACATCCATGACCTCTAAATCATGCCTTTGTTTTCCAGCCAAACATTTTCCTGGACTTATTGTGGGATTAATATTATGGATTATGGGAGCCTCACGCTTTGGTTCAGTGGGGTTTGCTTCTCAAGGTGACAAATGTGACTCTGTTCAGCTGCTGCTGGGATGAGCTGCTGTGTCCACCTCCTTCTCCCAGCTCCAGCTGCTTTGGGTTTGGATCCCTGACTCCTGCTTGTATCCCTGCAGTTCTCCACCTGCTGCTCCACTCCATCCTCAATTCCCCTGCATTCGACCTTCACAAATAATCGTTTTCAAACAGTGACAGGTTCACAAGAAATTGTGTTAAATCAAGAGCCTCGACTCTGTTTTAGAAGCAGGAACACAGCAGGGTGCTCCCAAAAAAGCCCACTCTGGAAAAGCCCCAGGTATCTTCCAATACACAATCATCTGGTGAGCCGTGTGAAAATCCCAGCTGGCAGAAGTCACTAACTCTCTGCTGTTGGTCCTGGATAAACACGGAATTGTTGAACACCTGGAAAATCACCTGTGGGAATTTATCTTCCTTATTGGTAATTAAATGTTTAAACCAGGAAGTTCTGTTTCTTTCGGACTTATTCACCTTTCTCCCATCACATCCAGTTTATGAAATGATCCTTTCTGCCACTGATCCCTTTTCTGTCGGATCCAGAGCAGATTCCTGGCTGGCAGAAGAGTGGCTGGGACTCGTGGCTTCCCAGTGAGGGGACAACCACTGCTAAAGTCCTGTGACCATGGCAGGAAGAACCCTGGGCCATCCCTCTGAAATCAAACCCCCAGGAGGGAGCTTTATCTTTTCAGGAGGTTGAAATCTTTGTAGGTTTGGGTACATCCCTGGCCCAAACCTCCTGGGGTTCTCCCACTTTCCAGTGAAAACTTGGGAACTCCAGCTGCAAAACTCTGTCTCCTTACTCCAGTGAGCTGACACTCACTCACCTCTACCCTAAAGCCAGGGAGGCATTCCCTGGGATTTTGCTGATTTAAATATTTAAGAACTTTTGAAGAGAAGAAAAAAAGCCCCTAAAAAGCTGAGTGTGCAGGCACAGGGAGCATTTTAATGAGGTTGTTTCTCAGATGACTCCCCCTTCCCTTCCTGTTGGAAAACGTGATGTTGAGCCCATCTTAACTCTATTCTGCTCTGGGTACTTCACTGGACATCTGAACATCCCTAAAAAGATATTCCAATATTTTCAAAGGGTGCCCAAATGAAGAGGGACACTTTTTTTTCTGGCCATGAAGAGAGTCTGCAAAGGGAAAAGTTTATTTTTCCTGGAATTCAAAGAGCCAACTGCCTCCATGTTCAGATAACAGCTGATTTTCATATCCTGATAGTAGTGGATTTACTGAGAGCTTCCCAAAGGGAGGAGGAAAAGGGTGTCAGAATCTTGAATAAAACTGGGGAAAGGTCCCAGTGACTCCATTCTGGGAATGACCAATAGTGGACAAGTGACCACAAACACCCAGAGCATCACTGAGACCTGAAAGGATTGAATGACCATGGGGACACCTAAAAACAAATGCCAGGAGAAGGAGGCTCTATTGCCACCCCTCTGAAAGCTGCTATTGCTATTAATTATAGTTTATATAACATTTTATATAAAATATTCATTTTTTTATATTCCTAGTTCAGAAAAATTATGCTGGAAGACTGGAGAGGGTTCAGAGAAAACTTTAGGTGATGAAAAGAATTAAACCATAGCCCAGAGCAGAACTTCTCAAGAATACAGAGGATGATGTCATCATGAGCCTAGACCTTGGTGGGACCCAGGAATTCAAACCACCAATGGATGCTTTAATTTATCACCCAAAATTATAATAAAACTGATCCTGGACAAATTAAAAATAAGAGACCAAAGGCCTAATTTTTGACAGGGAATTACCCTGCAATAACAACACCCAGGCTGTAGCTGATTGGATTTTCTGGTGCAGTTGCTTTGCTGACAGATAAGTTCCAAGCAGAATTACTTTGGGGAGTTGCCAGACTTGCTCAGACTGATCCCAGTGATCTTTCCCAGCCTCTAAACTCTGAATATCTGCAGAGCTTTCCTACGCTGTGGTTCATCTGCACTCCACCAAGAGCTTGGGAGAAGAAGCCCTTTGCCCCCTTTTCCAACCCCATTTCCCTGCCGTGGTTCGCAGCCTTTTCCTGCCAGGCTGCTGAGGATGTGCTCAGCACGACAAGAGCCTGGTGGGGTTCTCACCGAGATAAAAACCAACACCAAGGTGAAACATGTGCAAAAAAAAACCCCAGAAAGGGTTTTTGTCTTTAGAAGTAGAGCCTGGTTTGCATTTTGAAGAGCCTGATCTCCTGTGTGGAGGTGTACACTGGGTCATGCCCCACTGTCTGTGTTTTACACAAGCTGCAAACCATCCCTTTCCCCTTTCCCCTTTCCCCTTTCCCCTTTCCCCTTTCCCCTTTCCCCTTCCCC
>VZTI01004799.1:27229-47651 GCA_013397865.1 Struthidea cinerea
CCTTCCCTTCCCTTCCCTTCCCTTCCCTTCCCTTCCCTCTCTCCCTCAGTTCCCAAAGAAAAGAAGGAAGGACTCATGCTCCAAACACAAACTGTGGGAAGCCCAAAGGTCAACGCTGCAGCACCAAAGCCTGGAGATCACACAGGACTTTTGGTACACAGGAAGGAAATTCCTTGGAGGAATTCCAGCCGGAAGCTCCTCCACAGGGTGGACAAAACCTATTTCAAGCAATGTCTGAATCATGTGCATTGGGACAATTTAGCCCGAGGCACTGGACTGAACTAGGACGTGGCAAATTCCCAAGGTATCCATAGGGGATATCCATGCAGCAGCTGCTTCAAGGGGTTTTTCTATTCCCGTTATGCTGAACCAGTTCCGAAGAGAGCAACAGATTCCCAAACAATCCATGAAAATAGAGGGAGAGTAACAAATGAAATACTCACTTAAAAAGCTCGTTCCTCATGATGGCTCTGTTGGTTTGCGGGTCGATGGCGTAGACCATGAGGTCGGACTTGGTGTAATCCTCCTCGGAATATCCATCCCCAAACCTCCGCGCTCCAATGGATTCCACCACGACCGTCGCCCCCGGAATCTGGTCTTGGACGTAGCGTTCCAAAATCCTAAAGGGAAGACGGAGCTGGAAAGCTGCAGTGATTGATTTGTGCCACTGCCCACAGCCCAAATGAGGTACTGACAGGCAAAACCCCCAGGATGAGAAGGAGTTTGACCTTCAGAGCACTTTTAAAAAGGAATCCCTGCTCCATGGAACCTCTGAAATGCTGAACTCCTGGGAAAAGCTCAGCAGTGCTCGGAGAGGTCTTCAGAAAATGTGTCCTTAAGTCGAGCTCTTTGTATTTATGACCCCAGTTGAGTTTTAAACAGCTCATGGGAAGCACCACCTGTATTTCACACAAAACCCCCCTGTCATCCTTCTATTAAGTTATATGATTCCAGCACTTCCATTCCAGCCTTCCACGGGGTGCATTCCGTAAATTTTCACCCAGAGAAGCAACCACTTGAACGATTTTCGGTGGGATATTTCATCCAGCCCTCCGATATCACACATTTCAGGGGCTGCGATACCTGCTGTTCCAAAAGGCACCGGGTTTTACAGGCAGGAGGAAATTGGAATACTGGGCTGACATGTTCAGCACAGGAAATAAACTCAAACAAACTGCAGCAGGATTCCACAAGCTGGGGAAAGAAAGGCTGATAGAATTCAGAGATAACAACGGTAACAACAAAAACACCACCACCACCCAGACTTGCTAAAGGTTGATGAGGTTTCCAGTGTGGGACCAAGAAAGGTTCACTCAAAGCCCACAGAAAGTTTGATAAACAAAGGCATAAAAGCAAATATCATCAACTCTGGGCAAAAAAAGGAGGGAGAAATAAACCAGAGCATTTGGAAGTTTAAAGATTCCATCTAAACGTAAAAGAAAATATAGAATTTCTTGGGCTAATTGAGATGGTCAGAAAATCAAAAAGCAGTAACGGAGCTGAGAGGCAAAAGCAAGGGAATGAGAGGGAATGTGCTGCCTGATCCATCAAGGATGCACCAGGGTGTGGAGGAAGACACATCTCCCACAAAAAAGGACATCAGTGACTTTAAGAAGTTGCTTGTTTATCACAAAACCTTCTGCAGTTGCTGAGGTTACATTTTTGCTGTCGTGGTTTTTTTCCTGACACAAGATTTCCACCAGCTCCTGATTTTTCCAAGGCTCCTGATTCAAATTTACCCAAGGAACATCTCTTCTCTTTGTTTAAGTTTAGTGTGCCCTTAAAACTCGTTGTAAGCTTTAAAGCTTTTCTGTAAGATCTTGAAAAATCCAAGTGTGTCAGAGCCAGGTCACACCTGAGGAGTGAATATATGGAATTATTGTGGAGAAAACAGGGATACAGATTGGCTGACACGGTGCTCATGGACCGGTGTCCTCTGAACAAGCTCTCCTGTTGTTCGCAGATACGGAAAACTCTGCTTATCTCTGCTCGTGGCACGCTCTGCACTGGCAGCCAAGGTGAGGACCTGTCACAGACACCTCAGCAACAATAATTCCCCCAGGGAAAACCTGGCAGGACCAATCTGGGATAGGGAGATTATTATAAAACCCCACCAAACACGATGGGTGTGTAAATGGCGAAAAAGAAACCACAACCATCCCTAGGAGGGCATTCGGCACAAGGTGTCAGGCAGAACAAATATGGGAAGGATTTGCCTCCATAATTAGCATTTAATCATCTTCTCTTGCTGCAGGAGGAGATGCTGTTCATGGAATTACAGAATCCCAGAATCCACCCTGTGCCTGATGCCCACCTTGTCCCCACAGCCCAGAGCACTGAGTGCCACCTCCAGCCCTTCCTTGGACACCTCCAGGCATGGGCACTCCAAACCTCCCTGGGCAGCCCCTGCCAAGGCCTGAGCAGCCTTTCCATGGAGAAATTCCTGCTGCTGTCCAACCTGAGCCTCCCCTGGCCCAGCCTGAGGCCGTTTCCCCTTGTCCTTTTCTGTTTCCTCATACAGAGCTCCTATTACACCCATGACAGAAATGCTCCATACGGGTGGAAGGTGAAAATGCAGGGTCACTTCTGGCAGAATCGGCAACACCATTCCTTTTCCTCAGAAATCCCTGGCATCCTGCTGGAATTCATTGCCTTTGACAATATCTTTGTCTAAAACATTATTAAAACTGAAGAACAAACAGAATAGTTTGGACAAGGGCTGGAGGGACAGGACACAGGGAATGGCTTCCCAGTGCCAGAGGGCAGGGATGGATGGGATATTGGGAAGGAATTGTTCCCTGGGAGGGTGGGCAGGCCCTGGCACAGGGTGCCCAGAGCAGCTGTGGCTGCCCCTGGATCCCTGGCAGTGCCCAAGGCCAGGCTGGACACTGGGGCTTGGAGCAGCCTGGGACAGTGGAAGGTGTCTCTGCCCATGGCAGGGGTGGCACTGGATGGGCTTTGGGGTCCCTTCCAACCCGAACCTTTCAGGAATTCTGTGACAGGACTTGCTGAGAAATGGATACATTGCAGCCATTGGCTTCACTGACATTGCAGGAAACCCACAAGCCCAGCAGAATGGCAGCAGTGTGTTCAATTTGAAACACACAAATTGCATGTTTAGGTTAAAACAGAGAAAAAAACCCCACTGGAGACTGAAAAGCAGCAATTAAAGAATTCACTTAAAAATAGGGCAGTTCCCTGTAGAGTTGTTTGAAAAATCCTTCAGCTGAACTTGTGATGCTGAAAACACTGTAGTGTTTTAGAACTCCACTGAAAGTGGCCACTTGCTTGTAGTTGTACTCACAAGAACCAATGTTTTTTTAGATTCCTCCTTTTAAGTAACAACAGCGTCAGCAGCGCTGCTGTATTGATCAGCAGAACTCCAATTAAAATGAGTCTCTCACTTGTTAATGCCACGAGGGTCATTTCCATCCTCCCAGAAAGCAGGAAGCAGGAGCAGAACAGGTGATGAGCCTTTCCAGCTGCTCCAGCTCCACTGGAGCTGCTCAGCAGCGAGGGAAATGCCTCCCAGTGCATCCCCCTGAGCACAGCTCTCCCAGTTCCCAGCAGTGACACTGGACAAGAGGATTTGCTCTGTCATTGAGGGATCCTGTGGCCCAAAGTGCCCTGAAAATCCTCAAGTGATTTTTTTTCATCTTTGGATGCAAAAGAAATGGAAAGGCAAAAAAATCCAGGGGTGTTGGCCTGCTGAGCTGACCCCTGGCTGGGGAATTCTGCTCCGTGGAGTCCTGGAATGGTTTGGGTTGGAAGGGACCTCAAAGCCCATCCAGTGCCACCCCTGCCAGGGGCAGGGACACCTTCCACTGTCCCAGGCTGCTCCAAGCCCCAGTGTCCAGCCTGGCCTTGGACACTGCCAGGGATCCAGGGGCAGCCACAGCTGCTCTGGGCATCCTCCAAGGGAAGGATTTATTCCCAATATCCCATCTCTCCCTGCCCTCTGGCACTGGGAGGCCATTCCCCCTTGTCCTGGCACTTCCCACTCTTGTGAAATCCCATCCCCAGCCTTCTTGCACATCCCCTTTAGGTACTGGAAAGGGGCTTTCAGAACATTCCTGAACTGGGACTTCCCAGAACATCTCTGAAAGCAGCAGACTGAAGCCCAAAATCTGGGCTAAGGAAGTGCATTCCCGGCCTGCTCTCAGTGCCACGTCCATGTGTTCATATCCACACCTGAGCTTGCTGTACCCCCTTCAAGGGTACAAAACCCTGCGGAGCACAGGATTAAATTTACGGGTTCACCCTGGCATCAGAGCAGGAAGCTCTTTAGTAATTTAACAGGCTGTTAATGTTTTTGGAGCACAGAAAATACTTTAAGAAACGGAAAACAAAAGAAGTCCCCCAGACATTCTTTCCTTCAGGACTCAAATCACCAAAGACTTGGAGTGAGCAGGGCTGAAGACTCAATATCCTGCATAATTTTTGGCCAAAATTCTAGTTCCCAAAAATAACCTGGTACAATAATGGTGACAAATTTGTATTCTAGGTAATTAAAAATACAAATTGGGCAACCGTGCGGAGCTGGGAGCATCCAGCTCCCCCCATCAGCATCAATACAGACTCATCAAGTGCTTTAATGAACTCCTCAATTCTGTTCCACTTCAGTCAAATTCTGGCCGTGTGGAGTCTTTGTGAGGTTCATAATTGACCATGAAACTGCTGGATTTTTAACTGGACTTTCCCAAAGAGACGAGGACCAATTCCAGCCCCTCTGGTGCAGTCAGTGGTAGATTTGGGGGGGATACACTGGAGCCCCAGCTCCCAGATTCCTTATTACAACATAAATAGAGCTCAGGGAAGGGTCTGCTTTTCCTGTGGTGCCTGGGGTTTGTTCCAAGCCTAAAACCATCACTTTTTTATAAAGCAGCCTTTCACAAAGGTTATTTTTCTATCACACACGTTTCCAGCAGGAAGGAGCAGCACTGAGCCAATTCCCTCTGCATAAAATAACATCCCCAATATTCAGAAAACAACCCAGAGCCAACGCCTTTATGCCTACTTACCCTAATCCTATAAAAGCAGAGAACCAGGAATCATTAAGGCTGGGAAAGGCCTTTAAGGTTCGAGTCCCACTGTCACCCCAGCACCACCACAAGCAGATTGGCCTGCACACCAGAGAGGAAACTTGCTTTCTTGCACACTGCTGAAGTTGCTTTCCTTCTCTTTGTGCTCATCCTGTAAAATCCTGCCCTCCAAAACCCCTACACACACTCCAACTTTTTATTTCAGCCTCATTTGTCCCAGTCACAGGAGGAACACTGCGCTCATCCAAAGAATAATACCCAGAGACATCTCCCCTCCGACCCCGAGGACGATCTCCAGATTCAGCACAAAAGGGCTTTTCCTGCAATGGTCAGCAATTCCCGGGGAAAGTGGGAGTTTACAGCTTCATCCCAGAAGCCGTGCACTGCATGAGAGAGCTTTGGAGAGATCCATCACCTCAACAACCCTGGGAGTCACGGAGAGCAGGAGCTCGCTGAACCGGGGCTCCCAGCTGCCAGGGGGAGTAGCAAGTGCAAAAGCTGGAGTTGTAGAAGCTTGGGTCTCTGTTACCCAAGTTAATGAAGGTGGCCTGCAGTTATTAATCACCCTGATTGCTCAGGAGGGAGGCTGAGGACTGAACAGGCTCTGTGAGCACTGCACCAAGCCACGGGACACCCTCCCAGCAAAGCCCGACTGGCTGGACATGAACGAGGACAGTGGTGTCCCTGTAATCTATTTATTTCATCAGATTGCATCTATTTAATCTAATGCAATCAATTCTGTTATTATCTAATCTGTTCCTTTTCTAAGTGTGCAATTTAATTGGGAATGAAATGTGACAGTGTGAGGGAGTGACAGAGAAAAAGGGGAGGGAGGTGGAGCTGAGGGACAGGAGCAAAGTGACCCCAAAATGTTCCTGTCAGGGAGGTAAAAGAGTAAAGGGTAAAGGGCAAAGGTCAAAGGGTAAAGAAAAAGGCAGCTGACCCCAAAATGTTCCTGTCAGGGAGGTAAAAGGGTAAAGGGCAAAGGGCAAAGGGTAAAGGACAAGGCAGCTGACCCCAAAATGTTCCTGTCAGGGAGGTAAAAGGGTAAAAGGTAAAGGGTAAAGGGTAAAGAAAAAAGCAGCTGACCCCAAAATGTTCCTGTCAGGGAGGTAAAAGGGTAAAAGGTAAAGGGTAAAGGGTAAAGAAAAAGGCAGCTGACCCCAAAATGTTCCTGTCAGGGAGGTAAAGGGTAAAGGACAAGGCAGCTGACCCCAAGATGTTCCTGTCAGGGAGGTAAAGGGTAAAGGGTAAAGGACAAGGCAGCTGACCCCAAAATGTTCCTGTCAGGGAGGTAAAAGGGTAAAGGGTAAAGGACGAGGCAGCTACAGCTGGACCTGTGACTCAGGAACGTTTCAGAAAGGCGGGAAACCAAGTGCCACCTCTGGAGAGGGCCCAAGGGCAAGGTCACCGCCACCACCCCCGTCAGCTGTAATTAGACTTAATTCAGTAATTACCTGGCAAAAATCATAATGTAAGCACCGGAATGTGACTTCTCCTGTGGGAAAAGTAATGATAACTGAGTGATTTATACCCTGCAGCTGAGATGTGCTCATGTTTTACCAATTCAGAGACTGAGGAGAAGAAAAAAAAACAACTGCAGGGAAATCATCCACGTTCCGAAACACTTCTGTGAGGAGAGGACTGTGTGTTCCAGCTCCCAGATAGAAAATTTATTGTCTCATATATCTGATTGGACATAAAATCCTATATGATGCACAATGTACATGTGAGGTGTATTATGATCTATAATTTACAGCAGTATTTACTGCTGCAGTATTTGATAACATCTCTTTTAAGTGCAGCACAGTTTCTGCGCATTAAGGAGAGCTCCTCTGAGGAATGGTGGCAGTCAGCTTTAGATATGCAAACCATTAAGTCGGAAGGTTCAACGTTCATATTCCAAAAAACTCCCTCAGCAATAACTCCCAAGGATCAGCACTTGATTCGACATCTGGATTTTCAGGGAAGAGCCTGCCTGGCCACTTCTGCATTGTGTTAGAGGGTTCAGCATGGATTTTCCTTACCCGGGGAACTGCCTCATTCTTTGAAGAGCATAAAACTGAGTGAGAAAAGCATGGCTGAAGAGAGGGGGAAGACCCCAGGAGGCTGCACAGGGAGTACCTGGGGATCCTGATATCCCAGGGGCAGCAGGAAGAGCATTGCCAGCAGGGCAGGGAGGGATCCTGCCCCTCTGGGCAGCCCTGCAGGCACCTCTGGAGTGCCGTGTCCAGCTCTGGATGCTCAGCCCAGCAGGGCCAGGGAGCGCCTGGAGCGGGGCCGGCGGAGGCTGCGCGGCTGAGGAAGGGCCTGGAGCAGCTCCTTGCCCAGGACAGGCTGAGGGAGCTGGGGCTGCTCAGCCTCGAGAGGAGCCCCAGCTGAGAGGGGGCCTCAGCCCTGGCTGTCCCTGGCTGCAGGGAGGGCTCCGGGCAGAGCCCGGGCTCTGCTCCGGGGGCCCAGCAATGGCACCAGAGCAGCGGGCAGGGCCTGAGCCCAGCGATTGCCCTGCACAGGAGGCAGAACTTCTGCCCTGGGCAGTGCCCAGCCCTGCACAGATTGTCCAGAGAGGCTCTGGGCTCTCCTCCCTGGGGCTGTTGCAGAGCTGTGTGCACACAGTGCTGTGCCCTGTGCTCTGGGATGGCCCTGCTGGAGCAGGGAGGTGCCACCAGGTGCCCGCTGTGCTCCCTGCAGCCTGAGCCCTGCTCTGTCTCTCTATATTTGATCCAAACTCTCATTTTAAGCCACTCCACTGTTCCAGTTCAGAGGAGCTGATGTGACATCTCATCTACACAGGAGAGTACAGAGGAATTCACTTCCCAAGACACTTCTCTTCCCTGCAGGATGGGAGGAGCTCAGGTCTCTCTTGGCAGTGTGGCTTACCTGACTTCAGGCAGAGCTTTAAGCTGCCTTCCCATGAAAACCAAAGAATTAAATGCTCTGAGAACCACACTGGCTGTTTTATTCCAGTTGAATTCCAGGAGTGGTACTCGGTGATGCCTCTGGGTCGTTTCCAGCTGAGGATATGCTATGATTCCATGAAATGCTGTTCCTTGCCCAGGAAACAAGCACTCCCCAAAACTTCCTTATTTCAAGAACCCTCTGGTGTCTGTCTCCACCAAGTTTTCTGAAGGAGAGGAGCACACACTGGATTTTCCACCAAGCCTCAGCCTGTTTTGTCTGCCCCCTCTGCAGCAGACAGAAATGGGTCTCTCTGCACAGCCATAACTCAAGTGGGCAGGAGAAATGGCAAATGTGACATTGATGTGCAGCCCAGAGAGTATGAAAAGCTCGATGAAATTAAAGCAGCTGGAGGAAAACATTGAACGGCTGCAAAAGATCCTATTGGAAGTGTCAGGGAAGACAAGTCTATTGTATCCCTCCAAAAACTCCCAAGCCAAACAGTGATGCTTTAAATCTTCCCTTCCCTGCTTTGCTTCCTCTATGTGGACCATTAACTCCCACCCATCTCTGGCTGTGCTGAGTGGGGAAAAACTGAATTACAGAATTTTTAATACCTCATAACTCCTCGTGAAAATTACAGAACCTGGTATAACTTCCCCTCCAGAGCTGTTTCAACGACTCTTATTGTGAAAAACCACTGTAATTCCACAAATGACACGTGCCCCCTTCCCTAACACTCCCCATCACCAACTGTTGGCTAAATGTTCTATTTTCAGGGATTAATATTTGCGAAAACGAGAGGAGAAAGAGCTGAATAACCTGTGTAGTGACTAATTCGGTTCACAGCGCACAGAATGGTTTGTGCTGGGAACAGATCTTAAAGATCATCTTGTTCCAACTTCCTGCCATGGGCAGGGACACCTCTCAGTAGACAGGATGGATGATAAAGTCCTTTTATCTGTTAATTAATTACACATTCAATTTTTATAAATTAGTGCGTTATTTGGAGTGGCAAAACTGCTTCGGTCTGAGACTCCACATAATTTGGTTTCCCTTTGCCTGTGGTTGCACACGAAAAATCACAAGTTCTTATTTTATTTTTATGGGCTGCACGAATTATTAAACCTGTATAAAAGCAGGGAGAGGGCGATCTTTTAAATTTAGGAAGGAAACACGAGAAATTTGAAGAGAGCAGTGAAATAAATAGATTTCTCTGTGAAACAGACCTTTGTACACAGCTGCAAAATTATTTTTGAGATATTTGTTCTCTGCAAATATTTTCAGGAATGAATGGGCCAATTTTAAAAAAAAGTTCATGTAATTCTTCTGGCAAAGGTTCTCCTTAAAAACTTATTCTTAGAAGAGAAATTCTCCAGCTACACTGATGTGCTCATGGTGTTTGTGAAGGTAAAGACTTCCCAAGCTGAGTTGGAGAACTCAAAACCTGATTAATATTGTGGGGTTTTTTAACTTTTGAAAACTCATTCCAAAGCTTTGTTCACTGAAATCACAGAATGGTTTGGGTTGGACGTGACCTCCAAGGTCACCAAGTCCAACCATCAACCACCACCACCCTGTTCACCACTAACCCACGTCCTCATGTGCCACTTCCACATGGGTTTGAACACTTGCAGGGATGGGGACTCAACATTTGCTTGGACAGCCCCTTCCAGTGCTGAAACCACCCTTCCCATGAAGAAATTCTCCCAAAAATCCAAACTAAACCTCCCCTGGGGCAGCCTGAGGCTGTTTCCTCTCCTCCTGTCACTTGTTACCTGAGAAAAGAGCTCGACCCCACCTCAGCAGAACCTCCTCTCAGGAAGTTATTCCTGGTTCTGCCCAATTCCTCCTTTCAGGAAGTTATTCCTGGTTCTACACAATTCCTCCTTTCAGGAAGTTATTTCTGTTTCTAGGCAATTTCTCCTTTCAGGAAGTTATTCCTATTTCCAGGCAACACCTCCTTTCAGGAAGTTATTCCTGGTTCTGCACAATTCCTCCTTTCAGGAAGTTATTCCTGGTTCCAGGACGTGCAGTCCCTGTGAGTTCAGCCCATTGCCTGAACAACTTCATTGGTGGTTCTGACATTCGAATCTCTCGGAGCCAACTCACACCTGGCCCAAAACAGAGGCAGAAAAGGGGCACAGGCCCCAAATCTCCAGGAGCAAATCCATCAGGAATTTTTCCTAGCCCAGTGAAGACGTGAGGCACTCAGAGACTTTTCCAACAAGTGGTTGCACCACCAACCCCGAGGTATTTCAAATTCCATGGAGGACAACAGGCAGGATGGACCAGACCTGTGGGAATCTCAGAGGTGCCACTCATCGCTGATTGAAGTGACCAGAAAAGGGACAAAGATTGGTTACAAACTATTTCCTACAGCATCTCCTATCCCGTGTTGTCTAACTGCGTGACACCAAGCAGAGAAAACTGTCTCTGTGTTACAAAGAGAAGCCAGAAGTGCAAACCTGACCCCTGGGAGCTGCTGCTGAGGTGGTGTCTGGGGGCTCTCACAGACCAGATAAAAAAACCTCCCTCACTCCCTGATCCGTCCAATCCCAAAGCCAGGGAATTGGCTGATATTTGTGGAGGAAATAAATTGATTACCCAATGAGTTGGTCTTTGTTTTGCTCCACAAGGGTGGGAGGAACGTTGGAGACGATCACTTGCATGTCCAACTGATTGACCACGGAGACCTGGAAAGAAAAGAGGGAAATTCAGTCGGCACTGCCAGGCACAGCCCCCTCCCCATCCAACAGCAATGGAAGAATTCCTTTCCTGCCTCCACACCATGCCCTGATGCCCAGATTTCCCCTTTTAATTCCAAACGGGAGAGCTGGGAAATCTTGCAGCCAAAGCCCATAAACATCAGGCAAAGATTTAATTGGAATTGTAATTCCAGGTCTGCATCAGAATGATGGATTTTTAAGGTGGGGACAGCAAAAGCTGTTCTTAGTTTAGACTTGACTTAGAGAATCCCAGATCTCCCACGGGCTGTACTCAAAATTACTTCGGAGCATTTGGGTGGTTTGGATGCCAGGAAAATCCTCCCTTGGAGCCATGCAATGTGCACCAAGGGAAATGGAAATACAGGATTAATTCCATGAAATCAATGCTACTTTGTTAGAAAATCAGGCTGGAAATTGTTCATTTACATTGAAGCGACCAGTGAGAGGTTTTATTTTAATCTCCAATTGTTTTAGCATCTCCCTCTATCATAAAACTGCACATTTTACCATTGAGCTTTTTCCTTAAAAAAAAACCAAACAGGAAAAAATGCTTCTACTCCACTCAATACTTGTGTGCTTTGTTGGAATAAAATTAAATTCCAGTTTTCCACCGAGGTGTGGAGTGACCTCAGACCAAACCTCTGGCAATTGGTATTTTTTACTACAAAGCCAACGTCACTCCAATCCCGTAGAGGATTCTGGAGGAAAATTTGGAAAACTAGGCCAGTGTTAAAGCTGATAAATTTAAAAATCAAGGGGTTAGTTGATTGTAAAAGAAATAAACAAGCCCTGATTTTCCAAAGAGGAGCCCTGGAAGCACAGCAGCAGAAAAGCCTGGATGTGCTTCCACATCAAACACCGGTTCACCAGCTTTGAAGCTTAATTCAACTTAAAATATTTAAATGTTCTTGAAATGTCATCAGATGCCCTGATCAGCACGTACAGGCTTCTGCGTAAGAAACACAGAATTATAATGAGCTCCAAATAAATTGTAGACTAAAATCACGCAACGGAACTGGAAAGAAATGATTAATTTAATAGAATTAATTACATTAGCCAATTCAAGCAACCGCTGTGCACCCAGCAACTGAGAACAGCATAAAGGCAACACCGAAAACAAAGGCAGTAATTCTTTTAACAGTGAAGAAATCCCAGTTATCACCACTTGTTCTTGTACGAAACCAGAGATAAACACACATTCACGACAAGCTATAGGAAACCAAGGGTGCTGGGCAAAAATCAAGCGACATTTGAGGTTTCCATGGTAACATTAACTTGCTTGTTATCCCCATTTGTAAAGGCAGGCAAAGCAGAAAATTGTTGGCAACCTCTAGCCCACGAGTGATATCCCTTTGATCCCGAGCTTCGCTCATTAGGCACCTCCCAAGTTTTAAATCCAGCAAGGCAGAGCCTACAAAGGGTCTTGATCATGATATGACACCAATGGATTCCTGGGAGTAGCTGGGACCTGAACGAGGAGGGGCCTTGAAAGCCCCTCAAACCCCAATAAACATTTGATTAGAGATGATATCCATGACATCATAAAGATGATACCCATGATCTCAAATAAGGATAGTGAACATCCACTATCAACACTTCCTCAGCACCCCTAGGTGCCTCCTGGCAGCCAACTCATTTTAAAATGTAATTTTTAAATCTCTCTCGTCTCACGGGTGCTGTGGAGGAAAATTCCATCACATGGAAGCAAACTGTCAACCCACAGGTGTCTGCCTCGAGCCATCCTGGTGTCCTTCCCATGGACAGTCCCCACCAGCACAAAGAGCTCTGACCAGGGGATTTGGCAGGTCCTGCTGCTCCCAGAGCTGTGCAAGGCTCTGAGGAAGCATCCTGGCCCCAGTTCTGGAGGATACCTTGCTCTACTCAGCTTCTTCCCAGTCTTGTCCCTCTGGTGGTGTCCTGCCTCTTCTCCCGAGACCTCCTCCCAGTGCAGCCCTATCTTCTTCCCCCCACATCTTATTCTTTTGCATGGGAGCAATTAAACAATTTCCCTTTTATTTATGCACTTTTTGAGCTGGTTTTGAAAGAAAAAAACACCTGAGAGCCTGAGTCCCCAACCCCACAGCAGGAAAATCCTGTTAAAATCATGGGAAAGGATCTTGGTGTATGAATCACGCTTGGTGCATAAAATCAGAGAATCCCAGGATGGCTTGGGTAGAAGGGACCTTAAAGCCCATCCTGTTCCACCCTCCTGCAGGGACCCCTTCCACTGTCCCAGGCTGCTCCAAGCCCCAGTGTCCAGCCTGGCCTTGGACACTGCCAGGGATCCAGGGGCAGCCACAGCTGCTCTGGGCACCCTGTGCCAGGGCCTGCCCACCCTCCCAGGGAACAATTCCTTCCCAATATCCCATCCATCCCTGCCCTCTGGCACTGGGAAGCCATTCTCCCTTGTCCTCGCACTCCATCCCTTGGAAACTGTCTGTGTTTCTTGTTGGCTCCTTCAGGTCCTGGAAGGCCACAGTGAGGTCTCCCCAAAGCTTCTCCTCTCCAGGTGAGCCCCCCCAGCTCTCCCAGCCTTTCCTCCCAGCAGAGCTGCTCTGTGTGCTGGAAGAGAGACAGGCCCTGAGGATCAGAGAGAGGGCCTCTGTCCTGGGCCCGGAGGTGACCCTGGGAGTGCATCCAGGTCACCGGGGATGGACTGAGAGAGGATTGTGCGTTTATGGACAGACTGGGCCTGTGAGAAGTGTTCATTGCAGTTTGGGGCCTTATAGGGCATTGTTTGCCTGTTACCATCATAGGTAAAATCTGTGCAATGCCCCAGGTGATTGGGGGACACTGTGGGGAACATCTTCCCTGTTTATAGGATGTGATATCCTGTTGGGTGCTGGGATTTAGGGAATTCTGACTGCGCAATGAACGGCTTTGCCTTTCTCCATCTGATGAGCAAAGTCCTTGCCCATGCGTCAGTACTGCACTGCTCCATCCCTCTGATCATCCTGGAGCCTCCTCTGGACTCATTCCAACAGGTCCATGTGCCAGTGTTCTAGGCAGGATGGGGGCGGTCTGGAATTGTATCTCCAGCTCCTCCAAGCTTCCAGGCCCTGCTCAAAGCCACTGGGTGCACTGCTCATCACTCAGTCAGACACCCTAAAGAAACCTCTATAAATTAATGGGACATCCTTCACTTTCTAATGTTAATGTTGATTCCTTCTGGCTACATTTTAATATCCCATTAGTGCCTAAATTGCCTGAGAATGCCCCATCATTTTGGGAGGTCAAGCGTGAGGGTGTCATCCTTTATGTTCATTTGGTGAACTCCTGCAGCACTCCCACACCAAGGGATCTGGCTCTCATCCGTATCCTCTGACAGTGTTCCCATGAAGGGGATGACACACATTATGCTAATATTGAGCCAATCCATCAAGTTTAGAGGCTTGAAGGAAATTTAGCTTGGATGGTTTCTGTGCTGGACTAAGTCAGTGTCCTCTGTACAGCACAGAACCACGAGCCTGAGGCCTAAAGATGGTGCCAGTTCTGAAATGTTGCTTTCCCAGGGACTGAAAAGTTCATTCTCTGCCCAAAACTGTTCCTTGACACAAGCGACTAAGACAACAAGGACGTGACCAGCAGGGACACAGAATCCCAGAATCATGGAATGCTTTGGGTTGGAAAGGCCCCCAAAGCCCATCCAGTGCCACCCCTGCCATGGGCAGGGACACCTTCCACTGTCCCAGGCTGCTCCAAGCCCCAATGTCCAACCTGGCCTGGGACACTGCCAGGGATCCAGGGGCAGCCACAGCTGCTCTGGGCACCCTGTGCCAGGGCCTGCCCACCCTCCCAGGGAACAATTCCTTCCCAATATCCCATCCAGCCCTGCCCTCTGGCACTGGGAAGCCATTCCCCCTTGTCCTGGCACTCCAGGCCCTTGTCCAAAGTCTCTCTCCATGTTTCTTGTAGCTCCTTCAGGCCCTGGAAGGCCACAGTGAGGTCACCCCAGAGCTTCTCCTCTCCAGGCTGAACAATCCCAGCTCTCCCAGCCTTTCCTCCCAGCAGAGCTGCTCCATCCCTCTGCTCATCCTGGAGCCTCCTCTGGACTCGCTCCAACACGTCACAAAATCTTTTGGTTTAAGAAACCAAAAGCTTTATTCCAGTGCCTTCAAAAAATTAATGACAAGCACTTCATGGCTTTTCTCTAGGCCTGCCTGGAATTCAACTTTGTGCAGTGTTTGAATTTCCTCAGGAATTATTCCCCAATGATAATCCCTGGCTGATACTTACGAGCACTTCTGCTTTGCTGCTCAGCCCTTTGCCATAATCGTCAGTGGCAATGACCTGGAACTTGAAATAGGATCTCCTCATGTTTTTGAAGAGCATGGCAGTTTTGATCAGCCCCGTGTAAGCCTCGATCACAAAGCCTTCCTTGCCATCCTTGATGGGGGGAATGATGAGCCTGTATTGCATGGCACTGTAATTCCCAGTGTCCTTATCATCGGCCTGATGGGGAAAACACAACAAGCAAGGTAAATATGCATGGAAGGAGTCATTAACCTTGTCCTTTTAATAAAGTTACACCTCGGCCCAGCAAATTTCTGCCACTCTGACGTTTAAAACATGAGATCCCAGAGCACAGATACGGCTGCTACTTTAAATGCTTCATTTAACTTTGCTGCGCTCAGTTTTGCTTTTCCAGCAATTTCTTCCTCCTCTGTTGGCACTAAACTGCTACAAAAGAAAGAAAGAAAGAAATTTAGAAAGTACAGAAATAGAAGTTGGCTTTCAAGTCTGCAACAATACCTGGGAACTGCTTAATTCTGAGAAACCTCCACTGCCAAATTCGCGTTGAAAAAGAAATATCAAAGAAAAAACCATCTCAGCAACTTGTGCACAGACTTACACAAGAATGTCCTTCATCTTAGAGATATTCTGATGGAGCACAGATATTTTTGGAGCAAACAATTTTTTATTAAAATAAGGAAGGACTGAGTGGCATTCCTGCAGTGGTGCACAGGGACCTGCTGTGCAGGACACAGAGCTGTCCTGGCACTGCCCTGTTGCAGAACTGGGTCAGGATGCTGAGCTGGCATCAACCAGGCTGCCTCAGGAGTTGTTATGCCACCTTCCCTGCTCCTGACAACCCCGTGTAGCCCCATCCTGGCCTCTCCAGCCCCATTCCTTATGTTCCTGTTCAACCTGTATCCACAGGGAAGTGTTTCCAAGGACCCCTACAGAGCTTTCCCGTGCTCCTTCCAGGGATCAGTGAGGTGGAAGCTAATTAATGCTGAGCACTCATTAGTCTTGGGCATGGCCTCAGCATCTGGGACACTTCAGGATCCATCAGCAGGTTTGTATGGAAATATTGGCAAGGCTCCTGAGGCTGTGGCTTAAGCTAATGCTGGAATAAAAACCAGCCTTTACTTTGAAAAGGTGCACGTAAAATCCATGGAAAATCCATACTGTGCCACGACTTAAGCATGGAAAGCAATAAGGGTTTGTGTCAGCATGAAGAGTTCACAGAATCATGGAATATCCTGAGCTGGAAGGGACCCACAGGGATCATGGATCCAGCTCCTGTTCCTGCCCAGACACCCCAACAACCCCACCCTGGGCATCCCTGGCAGCGCTGCCCCAACGCTCCTGGAGCTCTGGCAGCCTCGGGGCCGTGCCCATTCCCTGGGGAGCCTGGGCAGTGCCCAGCACCCTCTGGGGGAAGAACCTTTCCCTAATTCCCAGCCTGACCCAGCTACAGCCGTTCCCTGGGTGCTGTCCCTGGTCACAGGGAGCAGAGAGCAGAGCGGTTGATGAGCCACCACAGCTGCTAAAAGAGAATTATCTGTGCAAGGTCATTAAGCCTTCAACAGGGGGCCATTAATCATCATTAATTGTTTCTTCACCAGCACCGAACAAGCTCTATATGGTGGAAATTGTCCCTTCTGTTTTTTTTCATTTTCAGACAGTTTTTCAGGGAATACCAGCACCAGATGAGCAATCCAGGTACTCAAAGCTGTGTGCTCCATGCTACTCCAACTCCTATCAGCCCAGATTCCCAGATGGAACCATCCAGCACTTAAAGGATAATATCCAGGCTGGTCGAGCTGGAAAGAGCAAACAGGTTTCATTCAGAGCTGCCCAAAAGATGAGCTCCTGGAATGACACTGGCTGTCGCTTGTCACCAACACACAACTGCTTCAATTCCCACCCTCTCTCAATATTTTGCTTTCTTCTAAATTCACAAAGCTTCATCTGGCTCGCCTACCAAAAGCATAAATGTAAAATGTGTGAAGTTGTTTTTGTTCTCCAGCTCCGTAGTTTCTTTTCAGGCTTTTAAAATTGAGATCGCTGCCTCCTGGGTGAGCTCAAACCCCTTGATCAGCGATTTTAGGAAAGATGGGAAGGTTAAAAACTTTCTGAAATTTACTCGCTTCTGTCAGTCAAAAAAGTAAAGACATCAGTGGGCTTTTCCAGAGCATTCCAGCTTTCCAACTGGCACAGGAAAATACAACCCCACAACATCCCAGAGCCAGCAGATGGGAGCTTGACAGGTGGAGAGTCAGGAAAATTGTTGGCTTTCCACATAAAAAAACTGCTGAAGGAAGAAATGGATGTGAAAACATGCTATGCCGTAGAACCATGGGATTTTCAAGGTTGGAAAACACCTCCAAGGTCACCCAATCCAACCTTTGATCATCACCTTGCCCATTAAACCACACTGTGCAGTGCCACGTCCACTCATTCCTTGAACACTTCCAGTGCTGGTGGCTCCACCATTCCCTGGGCAGCCCCTTCCAATGCTCAGCCACTCTTTCATGAAAAACTTTTCCTAATATCCAGCCTGAACGTAAGGAAGTGGCTGGAGAGAAACACCAGGTTGATGTTTGGATGGTGAGAAACAAAACCAAAAATTAAAGCAGCACCTCAGCTGTGCCTGGAGGGACAGAACGCAGGGAATGGCTTCCCAGTGCCAGAGGGCAGGGATGGATGGGATATTGGGAAGGAATTGCTCCCTGGGAGGGTGGGCAGGCCCTGGCACAGGGTGCCCAGAGCAGCTGTGGCTGCCCCTGGATCCCTGGCAGTGCCCAAGGCCAGGCTGGACATTGGGGCTTGGAGCAGCCTGGGACAGTGGAAGGTGTCCCTGCCATGGCAGGGGTGGCACTGGATGGGCTTTGAGGTCCCTTCCCACGCAAACCATCCTGGGATTCCAGGGTAAGTTCAGCTCACACAACACAGCTCAGGGTAAAGCCATGACCAACCCAGAAAGGTCCTGCCTGGCCAAACCCTCTGGTTTATCCGCGCTCAGCTTTGCACGTTGGTAATGGAGCTGGGGGGGAAAGAAAAACAGAATTCCTGTAACCCCACATGGCACATGAGGGACCCAGCAGCAGCCACAGGAGCAGCGCCTGATCCGGCTCCTTTGGGGTCATCCCTGAGCGAGCCAACTTTCCCAGTGAGTGCCCAGCGAAGTCCAAAGGCTCCCTGGAGGTGCCCTGGACAGGAGCATGACACCCTTCCAATAAAAAGCCAATTTCTTATTTAAAATGGATTTATGAGGTTGGTTCAGCTGGGTCAGAAGCCCATCATATTTTTAACAGTAGCAAATTCTCTCTCAATAAAAGCTACGGCTTTTAATAGTCGCTGCTTTCAACGACACCAGAAATCGATTTTTCCCCTTCAGCATTTCACGCCTGGAGATGTGTGTGACTAAAAACAAACAAAATTTGGATCCAAATTAAGGTATTGATGCTGCAGGCATGGGCGTTAAACGAAGTCAGCCCTTCTGCACAAAACTCAGGGCACCGGAGCTCAGCGATAATGAGATGTTTAAGTCTTGCAGCTGAGTTTAAGGCATTAAACTCCAGTCAAAGAGGCCTTTTGACGTTTGAAGCTCACAGCTTGTAAAGTCCTGCGGAGTTCAGGTGCCCCGAGCTGGTGGATGGGCTCTGAGTTAACTGTCACCAGTTCTGAGAGCTCAGTGCCACCCCAGAGCCATCGGCAGCCTCAGCACCTTCACAGCTCAGGCTCCTTCCACTCTGCCCAGAGATGAGCACACAGGTGCCAAACAGCCTGGAAGAATGATCAGATTCCAGCTTCAAATATTTGAACTTTGTTGTTTGCATTCCCCCCTTTCTCTGCTCTTCGGATCAAACCTAAGGACACTTGGCTTGGCAGGACCAGCAGAGAGAGCTTGTGAGCTGCTCCCAGGAACGTCCCAAACTTCTCCAACACAGAGGAAGGATGTTTGCTATTCCTGTAATTTGTCCTGAAGGTAAATATTTTTGACACTTCATTAGGAAGAGATCTATGACATCTCAGGAGTTGCATTATGACTGTCAAAGAAGAGAAAGAGCTGCACTTAATCTGAATATTCCAGCAGCATAGCTGCCCTTTGTTCTGTGCAAGAAATAGAGATGTCTCCTAAATCCGGCTGTGATTGAGGGCTGATAAATACGGACGATCCCAGGAATTACCAGGTCAAATTCCAGCCTCCTGTGATTGAGCGTAGCTGTGCCCTCACAAAGGGAGTTGGGCCGGCATCGCTGCCGCTGCCTCCGGCCCTTTCCCGTCCCCTCCCACAGAGGAGGAGGAGGCGCAAATCCTGGGGTGCTTCCTAATCCCAGCTCAAAAGCACTGAGGATATTTTTACTCAGAGGGTGGGAAGGCCCTGGCACAGATCTCCCAGAGAAGCTGTGGCTGCCCCTGGATCCCTGGCAGTGCCCAAGGCCAGGTTGGACACTGGGGCTTGGAGCAGCCTGGGACAGTGGAAGGTGTCCCTGCCCATGGCAGGGGTGGAACTGGATGGGATTTAAGGTCCCTTCCAACCCAAACCGTTCTGATCTCTCAATGATCAACCCGTTCTTTTTCCCTTCTTTGTAAGAAGGCCCAAAAATGATGCCTTTAAAGCATAAATTCATTCATCTCTGGCTCTATGTGGCTGCACAAACACAGCTCTGTGGCAGGACACCCAGGGAGGCTGGCAAACCCCACCCCGTGTGACAGCAGCACCCTGACACTGTCACCAAAAATCACCAGTGGCATGTTTGGGATGAGCATAAAAATCATCAGTGACTGTAATTCCTGAAGCTGTTGCATAATCATTGATGATCCCAGTCTTTAGCATTATCAGCCTGAGCTAAATCCAGATTTGCCGCTGAGCATGAAATGCAATTGTTAATTCGAGATGTTTTCCACCTCCCTCGCAGGCTCACCCTTAACCACGAGCCCGAGGCTGCTGACGGGGCGTGGAAAATGGCAGGATTGGGATGGGGCTGCTGAGGGCTTTTTCCCCTCTTCCTAACAGATGGCAGCTTCATCGTTCCCGATTAGGGCTGGCACATCAAGCAGCTTTTAGAAGCTGGCCGGTTTTGCCGCAGGAATTTCCAGATTGCTGCAGATTTCCAGTTCTGCCGGCACAGCTGCCCCTGTGCTGTTTTAGGGGAGGTCTCACTGGGTGTTCTACAGCCACCTCAGCCTGGAAATTTGGTGCAACCGTTGCAATTTTCCTTCATTTCCTGCATTTCTTCACTTCCGTGCTCCTTTACACCCTCCTCTGGCTCAGGCCCTTCGGAAGGCCTGCCCTTCACCTTGGTGTGCCACTGGCTGCCTCGGGAATTTGTAGCCTAGAATTTGCTTTGAATTCATATTCATATTTTTATATAATTTATAATATGTAATATATAATATGTAATATATATTTTTATATATTATACTTATATTTTATATATCCATTTCTATTCATACTTTTATTCATATCCATATTTATATTTTACATAATAATATAGAATATATTAATATAGACTTATG
>VZTI01004799.1:47686-100298 GCA_013397865.1 Struthidea cinerea
TCATTTATATATCATACTTATCTTTCTATATATTCATTTATACTCATCTTTATATTCATATTCATTTTATTTATGTCTATAATATATAGAATATATTAATATCTACTTATGCTTATATTTATATATTATACTTATATTTTTATATATTCATTTATACTCGTATTTATATTTGTTTTATTTATATATAACAGTATATAATATAATAATATATACTTATATTATGCTTATATATTTTTTACCTATCTTTTTATATATTCCTTTATACTCATATTTATATTCATATTCATATTTTATTTATATTCTTACATAATAATATATATTAATATATACTTATGCCTATATTTGCATATCAGACTTATATTGTATATATCCATTTATACTCATATTTATATTCATATTCATATTTTATTTATATTCTTACATAATAATATATATTAATATATACTTATGCCTATATTTGCATATCAGACTTATATTGTATATATCCATTTATACTCATATTTATATTCATATTTTACTTATATATAATAATATAGACTATATTAATATATATTAATATTAGATTTATATATTATGCTTCTATCTTATATATTAATTTCTATTAATATTTCTATTCATATTGCTTTGAATTTACATATCACTACATCCCTGGTACTGATCACTGCCCAGCCCACTCCCAGTAGCCCCCAGTGCCAGGAATCTTCTGAGGAACACAGGTAGGAAGAAATAAGGGGAAGGGGAATTGCTCTTTTTGTCCTCCAGTGGTGTCCAAAACCTCCCAGGTGCCGAAGGAAACACGGATTCATTCTGACAGGCTGTCTCGTGGGAAAAGGTGTTGGGTAAGAGGGGTTCCCAAAGTCGGATTTTGAAACAAATAAGTGGAAAAACTGATTTATTGCCATTTTTCTTCTGCCAACAGCAGTTAGTGCTTGATAGAATAAGCTGGTGTGTGTGTGAGAGGGAGTAAAGGCCACGCACATGGATTTCCTCCATGGGATGGGAATGATCCAGGAGCGCTCCCCACTCCCAGCCCCTTCACTCAGGAAGGCACATGCAGCACCAGCAGTCTTCAAAATGCTCAAAACCACCAAAGTAATTGGAATAATCTTCAGTTACATTGGAAAAAATCCCAAAGGGTAGGGAATTCTCTGACTGCTGCCAGAAGAAAATAATAGGAAAGCAAGAGATTTTTGAGTAAAAAGTTCAGGAAACTAACATAAAAACCGGGAATATTTTGAAGGAAATGACCTCTGTGCTTGGCATTCCCGTAATATTTGCCGTAACAGGACACGCAGCTTTTTTGGGGGCCAGATGTTCCAGCAGCTGGAGGCTGGGCTGTTGTCACTGCGATGAGCTTTCAGAGCAGATTCTTCCTCCCACCAAGCATCTTTTTCTCCCTACTGTGGGATCCATAAATCACATTTTAAGGAAGAAAAGGTTGCGACCGGCAAAGCAGTTGAGTTTCCTGCACAAGTCGTGCAACAGCCAAAGGAGGGATGAGCAAAATGTTGCCCTGAAAGCTGTCCTGGGTGCCCAAGGTTGGAATCTCTGGAATTCCAGAACTTGCCACTCTAAAGATTCCCTTGTCATCCCACGGAAAAGGACATATCAAAAGAAGTCCACAGACTATAGGCATGGATAGGAAAAAAAAGGAGATTTAACATGGATAACACATCTGGGCAAAAAAAGCAATCCCGGTATTCTCTCCCTATCCATACCCTGGAATTTTAACTATTTCTTTTATCCATTGTTTTAGCTCGTTATGGGAACTCTAAGATGCTTTTGAGGTGAAGAAAAGAGGAATTCCTGCTCCCCTGTGCATCCTCAGGGTCAGAACCTGCGGCCTAAAGTGGCTTTGGTTTATTTTGCTCTCTTCTGTTGAGATATTCCAAGGGCAAGAAAGGATATTCGATATTCAGTAAAGGATATGCCACGGGAATAAAGGATAAAGTTCCATTAAAAAGCTGATCAGAAAGGGGCAAAAAGCACGGGAAAGGGCTGGAATGAAAATCTTCTAAGAATCAAGGCATTTCCATCAAATACAGCCAATTCCAGAGCCTTGGACTCGCTGGCATTATTTAGGCAAGGTTCCTTCCCTGCAAACATTTTCAGGGTGAAAATAAAACTGAGCAGCAATTCAGAGAATTCTCTTTCTTCATTAGAATTAGGACCTCTGATATTTCCTCCTTTAAACCCATAATAACTCAATAATTTAATAAATAAAGGAAGAAACCCAGAGGTTAATAGTGTTCCTATTTAAGAAGCAAGGGCTAATAACACCCTGTCACAGGGAGAAGCCAATTCCTGCTGGTAATTTCCCTAAAGATTCTGTTGTTTGTGGGTTTGTTTCCTGGAGCAGACTGAAAATACTGTGCTTGGGGCTCGAGGAAGCCGGGTTGGAATTCTGAGGGGGAACAACCATGAAAATCCCAGTGAAAAGAAAAATAATTTTGACACAAGGAAATGCGAAGCAAAGCTCAAGGCACAGAATTCATAAATTAGAGGCTGTGAGTGTTACATCTGGTTTTAATTAATATATTCCTAATGAAAAGCACAAAAAGGTCTTTAATTAAGGAAATGGGCTCTCAAATACATTGGAAATTCTGGGGGGAAAAAAAAGGGAATTTCAGAGAAGGGGACTTCAAGCAGAAAGGAGCAAATCCTTGGCTAAAAATTGCCATTTTATTCAACTATATCTGTTTTGTTTTTTTTCTTGGAGCATCCATACCTCCCCAGCTTTCAGAGGCCACTGCTCTTAATCCAGTCAGATCCATAGAGAATAATTCATGTGGTTTACCACTGCCCAAATTAATTCGGATTAAAAACGACTTTTGGAGAATGATTTGTGGCATTCTGCTGGGCTTCAGCTTCCTTTTTATCCACTTAGAGGAATCTTACAACAAATCTAGAGCAAGGCAGCTCATTACCCTCTTCTGAAAGGCTTTTATACTCAAATTAATGTATTTAAGAGGATGCTGCTGGCAGCAAACCCAACGACCACAGAGAGTTGGGAGAAGCTCCATAGGATTGGCCTTGGCACGTATCAACTCTCCAGCCGATGAGAGAAGTTTTTATCCAATGTTTTACTGGTCCATTTGTCTCTAAACCAATTTGTGTGGAAGATTATGGAGTCAGGATCAGTTTTCTTCTCTCCCTATTTTTTTTTTTTTAATTTTAGGGGGTCTTTTTGGTGTTTGATTATTGTTATTATTTGTGAAATTTTGTTCAGGCCAGAGTAGAAGCAGCTGAAGCCAAGCATCTGAATGTTCAGCAGTGTATTGGTGATGAATTGATCCAAAACTGATTTACATCAACTACTCGATTAATAATTAAAGACTACAGTCCTTAATTATCCCCATAAGTTATTATGTGCTGTTAAAGAAGAACTAATTGTGGAGGTTTTGGGGTGTTTCTGAAAGTTGTAGTTTTGCATTGGGTCATTTGAAAGGCTGGGAGAGTTGGGGTTGTTCAGCCTGGACAAGAGAAGCCCTGGGAAGATTTTAGAGCCCCTTCCAGAGCCTAAAGGGGCTCCAGGAGAGCTGGAGAGGGACTGGGGACAAGGGGTGGAGGGACAGGACACAGGGAATGGCTTCCCACTGCCAGAGGGCAGGGATGGATGGGATATTGGGAAGGAATTGTTCCCTGGGAGGGTGGGCAGGCCCTGGCACAGGGTGCCCAGAGCAGCTGTGGCTGCCCCTGGATCCCTGGCAGTGCCCAAGGCCAGGTTGGACATTGGGGCTTGGAACAGCCTGGGACAGTGGAAGGTGTCCCTGCCCATGGCAGGGGTGGCACTGGGTGGGCTTTAAGGTCCTTTCCAACCCAAACCATCCCAGGATTCTCTGATTCCAATCCAATATCCCACGTCTGAGGCTCAAAGGCTGTTGTCAGTGCCAGGAATAATGAGAAGATCACTAAGAAAATCGCTTTCTTCTCAAAATTACTCAGATGATGTGAAAGAAAGTGAGCAACTGTTAATGAATGCAGAAGATGAAAGCAGATGCATTAAAAACTCCTCCTAAGAAGCTGAATTCCCCCCTGGAATCCAGACCTGAATAATTTCCACAGTGCAAGCTCTGCGTGTACTTTATTAATGTTCTCCTAAATTTCAACTTGGAAAGCTGCTCATTTCATTCTACTCCTCAAGAACAGACATTCATTTGATTAATTATTCTTAAACCAGCCTGGAACGGGGATTGTGTTTAACTAACAGAGCAATTACTTTTGCTTTCTAAAGGCCAGGAAAAAAGGTGACGAGCACTGACTGCTGCGAATGCTCGGTGCTGCAACAATAAATTCCAGCCCGATCCTCTGCAACAGGAGCACTTCTTAATTATTTCCAATTTTATTTTCACTAAACACCCAATTATGTTTAATGCCATCCACTAATACCAACTCCCGGCTCAGGCCTCGTTCCATTTCGTGCCAGCAGAACCGGGGAGGATCGGAACAGAAATAGCTTAAAGACATAGAATTGTCATTTCTCTTGGTCCTCCTTTGTGCTCTGCTCACCTGTTTTGAGTCAAACGTTTCTAAAGGGCAAAAGCAGATTCCTTTCTTCACCCCCAAATTTCCCTTAGCTCTTTTCCACCCGTTTCTTATCCCCGTGACTGACTCACACAAATTCCTGTGCCTCAAAAATCCTCTTGGAAAACCAGGGAGGATTTTCACAGCCTGTTCACGTTCCGTGTGACAACTTCAAACCTCATTTGGCATTTGTGCCTCGTGTTTCTTTTGCTTTCAGACACAAACCCCTCTTTTCCCTAAATGACTTGGCCTTCCAGAATTTTACACCTACTCTGGTTCCTTTTTCCTGTTGTCTGCTCTCTGCAATTCCCTGGAAGGAGGATGGAGCCAGGTGGGGATCGGTCAAGGGAGACAGGAAACAGCCTCGAGTTGCTCCAGAGCAGGTTTGGCTTGGATAACTGGAAGAATTTCTTCATGGAAAGGGTGGTTAAGCATTGACCAGGGCAGTGGGGGAGTCACCACCCCTGGAAGTGTCCCAAAATGCGTGGAAGTAGCACCTGGGGACATTATTGGTGGTGACCATGGTGGTGCTGGTGGATGGTTGGACTTGATGACCTTAAAGGTCTTTTTCAAACCTAATGATTCTGTGATCCTTCAGCAGCTCTGAAGTTCACGGATTTGACACAATTCTTCGATTTGCCACCATTTTTGGATTCCTAGTTTTGATGAAGTAGAAGCTTCCCAATTCCCCACTGCTTATTTTGGGAAGGACTGCCATGAAAGCAACAAAAAAAAACCCCAAGTAGGGACAACTTTAATAAGCTCTGAACTTCTTTTTTTTCATTCCTGGTGCTCTAAACACATCATTTATTTGTTTTCTTGAAAACAAAGGGCTTTTACTCTTGGCTATTAATGTCTGATGCTAATTGTAGTCTGTATATTATATTTCCATTAATTTTCTTTCTCTTTTTAAAAAAAAAATCCCTAAGGATGGTTGATTTTATTCCCATTTTCCTCCCAGTGCAGACCTGAAATTGCTGGTTTTTCCCTTTTAAAGCCTAAACAAGCTGCTGCCAAAACCAGAAAAAACTTCAGGTGAAAGCCAATGTTGCACATACAAGAAATGTTTAAACATTAACAGCTCTAAAATGAGAGCCACAAACTGGCATGCGAAACAAGCACCTAAAACTGAGTAGAAATAAAACCTGGGTTTTAACTCAAAATCATCCTTGTGTCAACATCAACCATCAAGCAGCTTTAGAAGACACAAATTTCAAAGGCTCCTGCAAAAAAATCAAACCAGTGAGTACAAGTTTTCCCTCTGCAAGTGGAGCTGATTTTAAAAACTTCACCCTTACCTTCACTTTAAGCACAGAAGAAAACATTCGGGCATCTTCAGACACTCCTCCAATGTACATTTTTTTGGTAAACACAGGCGGGTGGTCATTTTCATCCTTCACCTCAATAAAGACCTTGGCTGTATTACCTAAAAGAGGGGAGGAAAAGGGGAAAAGAGAATATTTTGTGATACTTTGTAACATCTACTGGCATTCACGCATTTACGGCCCAAGGAGTTAATGTACAATGAGAGCAGGGATAATAATGTAAAAAAAAAAAGTCCATTAGACATCATTAAATGCTAAAATTGGATAATCCCAGGATCCCTGAGGCTGGAAAAGCCCTCCCAGCCCATGGAGCCCAAGCTGTGCCCGATGCCCACCTTGTCCCCAGCCCAGAGCGCTGAGTGCCACCTCCAGCCCTTCCTTGGACACCTCCAGGGATGGGCACTCCAAACCTCCCTGGGCAGCCCCTGCCAAGGCCTGAGCAGCCTTTCCATGGAGAAATTCCTGCTGCTGTCCAACCTGAGCCTCCCCTGGCCCAGCCTGAGGCCGTTTCCCCTTGTCCTGTCCCTGTTCCCTGGGAGCAGAGCCCGCCCCCCCCCGGCTGCCCCCTCCTGTCAGGGAGTTGTGCAGAGCCACAAGGTCCCCCCTGAGCCTCCTTTGCTCCAGGCTGAGCCCCTTTCCCAGCTCCCTCAGCCGCTCCTGGGGCTCCAGCCCCTCCCTTCCCTAAAGAAATAGGGATCCATATCACACCATGATTCCACAGCTTTTGGTCCCATTAAATACCCACAGGTGTCACCAAGAGGTAATGAGGAGGTGTCACAAAGAGCTCATTAACAGCAGCTCTGCACCTTGCTTAATGTAATTTAATTATTCCTACTGCCATGCAAATTCTTAACAGTCCTGGTGTCTGTAAACTCAGAAATGGTCACACAAAGCCCTGGCTCAGCAGCCTCAACACTTAATTAATTGCCTGTGTTAATTGAAAGCATCCCTAAGCCTGTCCTCCTCCCAAACCTGGCCTGGCCCGGCTCAGGGGAACTCCACAAGTTTTGCTTCCCCTAAGAGGTTCAACACAAACCCCCAGAGGTTCAACACAAAACCCCACTATTAATTTGGTTGTATTAAACAGCTCCTGCTCCAGCCCATTGAGCAATAAACATCTCCATCCTTCTGCAAGGCAGAAAACATCCAGCAAAAACCATGGAGCTGGTGCCAAACAGATTCCACTGCGCAGTAATCTCCACCAACATCTGCTTCCCTCTTTCAGAATCGTATCATCCAGAAAGATTGCTGGAAATGATGATATCCAGTTCATTAAAAAACCACATTTGCAAGTGATAAATTGCCTCCTTTCCAAGCTGGTTTCCCCAGCTCCTTTCAGTGCCAGGATAATTTCAGTGTTGCACAGGTGCCACTGATCCGAGCTACTTGTACAATGCAGGCTCTTTATAAAAGGTTTAGGAGCTGTATCTTTAGGGGAGGAAAAAATGAAACATTTCTGACATGTCCAAAGTCATATTCTGCCTATCTGATGGTCCAACCAATGGGAAACACATGATGGCTTCATAAATGGAACTGAAATCTGAAAAAAACCCCAAATATTTAAAACGCTGTCCCTGAGCCAGCAAAGCCCTGGGGGTCCTGGGGGACACCGAGCTGTCCCTGAGGCAGCAGAGTGTCCTGGGGGTCCTGGGGGACACCGAGCTGTCCCTGAGCCAGCAGAGTGTCCTGGGGGTCCTGGGGGACACCGAGCTGTCCCTGAGCCAGCAGAGTGTCCTGGGGGTCCTGGGGGACACCGAGCTGTCCCTGAGCCAGCAGAGTGTCCTGGGGGTCCTGGGGTACACCGAGCTGTCCCTGAGCCAGCAGAGTGTCCTGGGGCCAGGAGGCCAAGGGGATCCTGGGGGCAGCAGGGAGAGCATTGCCAGCAGGGCAGGGAGGGATCCTGCCCCTCTGGGCAGCCCTGCAGGCACCTCTGGAGCGCCGTGTCCAGCTCTGGATGCTCAGCCCAGCAGGGCCAGGGAGCTCCTGGAGCGGGGCCGGCGGAGGCTGCGCAGCTGAGGAAGGGCCTGGAGCATCTCCGTGCCCAGGACAGGCTGAGGGAGCTGGGGCTGCTCAGCCTCGAGAGGAGCCCCAGCTGAGAGGGGCCCTCAGCCCTGGCTGTCCCTGGCTGCAGGGAGGGCTCCGGGCAGGGCCCGGGCTCTGCTCCGGGGGCCCAGCAATGGCACCAGAGCAGCGGGCAGGGCCTGAGCCCAGCGATTGCCCTGCACAGGAGGCAGAACTTCTGCCCTGGGCAGTGCCCAGCCCTGCACAGATTGTCCAGAGAGGCTCTGGGCTCTCCTCCCTGGGGCTGTTGCAGAGCTGTGTGCACACAGTGCTGTGCCCTGTGCTCTGGGATGGCCCTGCTGGAGCAGGGAGGTACCACCAGGTGCCCGCTGTGCTCCCTGCAGCCTGAGCCCTGCTGTGGGGTTCTTCAGTATGGAGAGAAGGGGGGAAAAAAGGAAAGAAAAGAAAGGAAATTACAGGAATTGTCAAATCTCTGTCTCCTTAAACCAGATCCTTGATGTTTCTGGCTGCAATACCAAACTACGGTAGGAAAATGAGATTCCCAGGAAGACCTTCCCACTGCAGCTCCACCCTTTAGGGAAGAAGGTGGCATTAAAAGCAGGATTATGTGTGGAAGTGACCTTGCCCTGCTGAGCCTATAAGCAGTCCTGTCACTGGCTGCCACCAGTTTGATGCTGGAGAGAAGATCCTGATTTTATCCGTGCAGGTGGGATCAGGTGCTGGCTCACCTGCACTGGTTCTCTCTAATTCAAATTAAACATCATTTGCATAATGCTCACTGTTGTCTGTGTCAGGCCAGTTTGGGTGAGGTGGCTGAGCCTTGTGCAAAGTTTGCCTTGCAATTTGCTCAGCTCCCCATTTGTTTAATTTGCTGGCAGTTCTCTGAGCTGCCAAAATGCTGCTTTGTTTAGCAAAGGGTGAATGCTTGGAGAACGGAGAAAGGGAAGTTATTGCATCAGGGACAAAGCAAATGAAACATCCTGCACAGCCACAGGCCAACATCAGCACCGTCACCATTGAACATCTACCTGCACTTCAGCTTCCTGCCTGATTTTGGACACAGTCCTTCGTTCTGGCAGATGGAGTGGAACGTGGCATCTGAGAGCTCCTCCCTGTCCCAGCCTTTGGATCCAGTTCCTACAGCTGGCTGTGGGAAAGGGCTCCCCGCCAGCTGCAGAGGTTTCCTTACCCTCACATCGAAGGTCTCACTAAAACCCCTCAGCAGCAGCTGTGCCATGTGGGAAGGTCGTGCCAGATCCTCTCCCATGGGGATTTTCCCAGTGCCTCTGCTTGATTCAGGAAAATCCCCTGCACACAGGCTCTGATGCTCCCAAATCCACCACTCCTGCACCTCCAGCACCCAGCCTGATGGAAAAGGCCACCAATGAAGCACAGTCTTAGAGAGTCTGGTGTTGGGGTGCACTGGGTGCTGGAAGAGAGACAGGCCCTGAGGATCAGAGAGAGGGGCTCTGTCCTGGGCCCGGAGGTGACCCTGGGAGTGCATCCAGGTCACCGGGGACGGACTGAGAGAGGATTGTGTGTTTATGGACAGACTGGGCCTGTGAGAAGTGTTCATTGGAGTTTGGGGCCTTATAGGGCATTGTTTGCCTGTTGCCATCCTAGGTAAAATCTGTGCAATGCCCCAGGTGATTGGGGGACACTGTGGGGAACATCTTTCCTGTTTATAGGATGTGATATCCTGCTGGGTGCTGGGATTTAGGGAATTCTGACTGTGCAATAAACGGCTTTGCATTCTTCCACCTGATGAGCAAGGTCCTTGCCCATGCGTCATTACTGCAGTCTGGTTTAGACCCTGCCTCTTTAGAGTCCTTTTCCCTTCATATTCCAAATTTTTAACCACTTTTCTAAACACTCCTTGGGTGTGGCTCGAACCCTCTCTGTTAGGACAGCGATCATCACAGGCTGTCAGTATTCACACTCACCTTCCAGAGGGGAAATTTATACCCCCATGTATGTAAAAACTTCCGTCTTTGGTGTTCCAGCTCTGGAATCCAGCTCCAGTTCCTTTTTTCTTCATGGATTCCAGGCGTCGAAAGCAGGATTTACCTGCTTGTGGTACTTTTTGTGAGACCTCACAGAATCCAAATATAATTCTTATTACTGTGACTGAGCTAGCTAAAGAGCTGGCCAGGTGGGAGAACAAAAAGCATCTTTCCCTGGACAAGCAGCACAGGCTGCCAAGGTGGCTAAAAAGAGCACAGAAAACTGATTTCAGTGCTACCTCGGTCTCCTGCAAGATCCCTTTTCCCTCCTCTCTTCCTGCCCCCCAGAGATGAGCTGCAGTGCACAGAAAATACAGCAGTGCAGCTGCTTCTAAGTTCATCCTCAGCTTCTAAGAACCAGCCAAATAATCACTGCCAAGACTTTTGGATCTTTCATCTGCTGTGGTTTGCTCAAGGGGAGTGAAAACACTCTGAAAGCTGCTCTGAAGCAAAGCTGAGGAACCTCTGAAACACCTAAAGTGAGCAGACCACGAATAAGTAACACAGAAGACAAACCCAACAGAAACTCCTGGGTCACTAGTGAGCACTAACATTTCATTCCCAGAAGTTTTTCCCCAACATCCTTGTTGAAAGCTCTTTGCCAGTCTCCCCATCTAAAAATGTGCCCGATCCATGTGAGCCTGTAGTTCCTTGCCAAGCTGCAGAAATGAAGCTGAACTGAAGCAATGAATTTTGGACACTGGGACAGCACCAACGATGCTTTGAGTGCTCCCAGGTGAGTTTTACTCAGTGCTTTCACCAGCTCTGGCCTTCTGCACCATTCCAACCCAGCCACGGATCCAGCTGCTCTTCATGCATGGATAATTCCGACATAAACCCCTGCATCTCCAAAAGCAATTCTGGAGGAGGCAACAGCGGATTTCAAAGAACCTTTCCAAAGTTCGTTTGAATCCAGCTGGGAGGGAGAACTGTAATTTGCTTTCCTCCTGCCTTAAAGTGCGTGGAGCAGGCTCTGTGCTTTGGCAGGTGAGCCGAGCTGAACTGCAGCTGGGCTCCATCTCACATTCCTGGGTTTGGCAGAACCAAGTAGGAATCAGCACTGAGTATTTTTCAGTGGCATTTAGATCTAAACGAGCCCATAAGGCCTGAAGAAGCTCATCATGTGCTGTCACTGCTCAGGAGAGTCCAAAAGAAGCAAACAGCAATGTGTTTGGACCAGCACCGATCCAAGGTCTGATTTAAATCCGTATAAAACCTCTTTTTCAAACAAATAACGACTCGAGAGGGAGCTCAGGTTTTATGCAGCCTCTCTAAAATGCACTGCTTTGCTGCCCAAAGAAACTGAAGCCTGTCCCAAGCTCCCCCAGAGCTGTGAGGCAGCGGGATGAGCTCTCCAGGCTCTGCTTGCATTGAGTCCATCTGTCACAACTCCTGGATTTTGGAGCAGCCAACTTGTACAGCAGCACCAGCAGCAACTTTTGCAACTAAAAACATAAGGCTGCTTTAGTGTGACATGGACCCCACAGCGACACAGAATTCATGCTCGTGTTTAACGGAGTAGAAGCATCATTCCCATTTACCACGGAGCAGCTGCAGAATGTTCGTTGTAAAACTCCCATTTCCACCTCATTCCCAAAGGGTTTTTCTGGGTTTAGGAAACCAACAGCTGAAGGAAACAGAGCTGCTGCCTTACCCCCAACCACCAGAGCACAGCCCCGCTCACAGCTGCGAGTTCAGCAGTGCCTCTGTACCAGCCCTGGGGGTGCCAAAGGGGACAAACGGTTCTACCTGACATGGAAATAGTCAATGGAAGGTGATTTTGTCTTCAACTCTTCTGACAGCAAGATAAAAACCATGTCTAACAAGGTTCTGCCATGGAATCATCCAGGTTGGAAAAGACTTCCAAGCCCAGGGAGTACAACCTGTGACCAATCACCACCTTGTCACACAGTCAATTAATTCCTCTTAAATACAGGAAAAGCCACCACGTGGTTCTGTCATTACCTTTACATCTCTAGGAATGTAAAATCATGGAGTCATGGAATGGTTTGGGTTGGAAGGGACCTTAAAGCTCATTCCATCCCCTGCCATTGGCTTGGACACCTTCCACTATCCCAGGCTGCTCCAAGCCCCATCCAACCTGGCCTTGGACACTTCCAGGGATCCAGGGGCAGCCACAGCTTCTCTTCTCTGGGAATGCCCCCAGTGCTTTGGTTCTACAGCTGGGACCAAGTTGAATTTGGTGGCAAAAGCCTCTCTTTGTCCCTGTTGTCCATCCTGCTCCACTCCTCTGCCCCTGTGCTAAGGCAGCACTTTCTCTTTGCTGCTCCCTCTGCTTCCACACAAATCCTTCTGCTTCCTCCTACCCTTTCCTTCTTGCCTCAAGGAGCATCAAATCCAAGTCCTGGCCCTGCACAGGACAGCCCCAAGAATCCCGCCCTGTGCCTGAGAGCGTTGTCCAAACTCCGTTAATATGGAAGGTCCTTCAGGGCTCAGCATCCCCGGAATCCTCAAGGAGAACTCCAAGCTTTTTAACTCATCCTCATCACCAAACCCAGCTCTCCTTCCATTCTGACGAAGTAAAACCACACAGCAATTTCATATCATAAAGTTTCAGTTAAAGTAACTCCTTTAATGAGTTTGACTCCGCTGAAAGCAAGAATGTGACTTTGCATGATTTAGCGTCATCTATTAAACCCTCAGTTTAAGTCACCAATTTGATGTTCTCGTACTCCAAAGGACATCTCAATTTACTTTCTCTCCTCACACAGTTATTCAATTACTGCCGTGCTATCGGCTGGCACCATCGCTGAAGACAAGCTCAGTTACACTCAATGCACTTTCACTTTTCCCCTGCACAGATGCAAACTCCAACTCCTACTTCTCTGTAATTATTTCCTATAATACCGTCACTGAAACAATTTGGTACCAAGCTTTGTGAAATTCAGCCCTGCGTGGTGGCTGAGCGGTTTTTCAGGGCTCTAATTTACAGAATCCCAGGATCCCTGAGGCTGGGAAAGCCCTCCCAGCCCATGGAGCCCAAGCTGTGCCCGATGCCCACCTTGTCCCCAGCCCAGAGCACTGAGTGCCACCTCCAGCCCTTCCTTGGACACCTCCAGGGATGGGCACTCCAAACCTCCCTGGGCAGCCCCTGCCAAGGCCTGAGCAGCCTTTCCATGGAGAAATTCCTGCTGCTGTCCAACCTGAGCCTCCCCTGGCCCAGCCTGAGGCCGTTTCCCCTTGTCCTGTCCCTGTTCCCTGGGAGCAGAGCCCGACCCCCCCCGGCTGCCCCCTCCTGTCAGGGAGTTGTGCAGAGCCACAAGGTCCCCCCTGAGCCTCCTTTGCTCCAGGCTGAGCCCCTTTCCCAGCTCCCTCAGCCGCTCCTGGGGCTCCAGCCCCTTCCCAGCTCCCTTCCCTGCCCTGGACACAATGTGTATCTCAAAGTGAGTGGCCCAGAAACCCCTGCAGCTCCAGAGTTGGTCACTGACAAATTCCAGAACAAATTCCATCAATTCAGGGGTATCCAAGACCAGAACTGGCAGCAGGTCATTGCCTCCAGCTGCCCCAGCTCTGTATTAATTCAGTGTCATCCATCCTGGGGCTGTGCATTCCGAGTCACCCAGCTCCAAAGTGGTTCATCAGCTCAACCTCAGCAGAGCCCACAGAGATGTGTTAATTGCGCCCCATCTCCTCCCACTGCAGCTCATCAATTCAGTGCCCTGAAACTCAGAAGTCGTGTTTAACCTGATTAAAACTCTTCAGAAATGAACAAAGTGCCGAGAAAATGGAAAGGAATTCATTGTATAAATGCAGGAATCAAATCCAGAGGTCAAGGGATCTCCATTACAAAATCATAAGCGATTCAGCTGGCCAGATACTTCTAAAGTATTTTAAATATATACATTTATCAAATTCTTTGGCCATCCCTGCAGCACAGTGCACACTCCATGGAATATTGATGTTGTGTACTCCCAGAGAGCCAAACACACCCAGCTTGTCTTCCTTTAAGCTGGCCTGAAGTCAAACTCCAGTCATTATCCAGCATTCCTGAATAAAACAACTCAGCCATCGCTTTTCTGGAACTGCTGCTCAGCTGGGAGAGCTGCCCTAGTGCAGAGTGTGAGTCAGAGGAGGGAATGGAGGGAAGGACCTGCGGAGTCCCTCGTGTCTTCAGCCAAGTCAGAGGAAAGGTTTGGAGAAGGCTTTGTGCTGCGTGGAAGCCTAATCTGCTCCCTGGGCATTCCGTGGCTGGATTTTTATGGATATAACCTGACCTGGATTTCTCCCAGGCACAGGGAAATGCAGGCAGCTCTGTCTTTCTGTCCCCTGCCAGGTATGTCCTCGATGGTGGCTAAACCAGCACAGGATTTCACCCTGCTCCTAACAAAGCCAAGCTCCTGAGCACTGCTTAACCTCGACGTGTCACACCCCACACGCTCCATTCTTACTCAAGGAAAAAGAAATATCCATGATAATCCAGGCTCCAAATCCCAAAATCTCCTGCTGGTTCTGTGGGTAGCATTGGAAAGAAACCCTGGTGAAGGTATTGGAACTGCCACCCCTGTGCAGTGTCTCGGGCCATTCCCAAGTTTTATGGCGTGTTCCCAAATACTTGAGCCCCTTCAACTAACACAGAATCACAGAATCCCGGGATGGTTTGGGTGGGAAGGGACCTTAAATCCCACCCAGTGCCACCCCTGCCATGGGCAGGGACAGCTCCCACTGTCCCAGGCTGCTCCAAGCCCCAATGTCCAGCCTGGCCTTGGGCACTGCCAGGGATCCAGGGGCAGCCACAGCTGCTCTGGGCAAGTCAGGCAGAGAGACCCAAAAACACACCGTGGGCTGCGATCCCATCACCACCATCACAGCCCTAAAACCCAGAAAGGTCACTGGAGTGCAGTTTCAACATTCTCAGCAAATCCCAGCAATATCCGTGTAAAAAAGGTGGAAAAGGAAGGATTTTTGACGCTTACTTTTGGAGGGGACCCGCAGGTTGGACCTCACCACCTGCAGGGAGTCTGCCTGCACTCGCAGCTCGTAATTTGAGACATGTTCATAATCCAGAGGCTTCTTCACGGAGATCACTCCTGTTCTGTTGTCAATGGCAAACACATCTGGAATGCAGCAAAAAGACAGGAATTTTCTGAGATGCAGAAACAGGGATTTTCAATACCCAAGGGTTTTATTTTGGGGATGACACAATCCAAGCAAGTCCTTTCCTCCCTGCCTCCCTGCCTCCCTCAGGCCTGGAAAAGCCCATGTAGCTCCTCTTTGAAGATATTTTTAAGGAGCAGAGCAGCTGGATCCAACCTGCTGCTGGGAGAAGCAACCCAAAATCCCAGAATCATGGAATATCCTGAGCTGGATGGGACCTGCAAGGATCACGGAGTGCAACTCCCTGCACAGGACTTGAGGACAAGTGGGAAGATGGGACAAGACAAAGAGCCCACGCTCACAAAAGGAAGGATGGGATGGGGAATTCTTTACATCCTTCCCAAGAAGTCTTGTGTTATTTTGTCAGGATATCCAGATGGATCACAGAGAGTATCCCAGCAGGATGTTTTGCTTGGATATCAGGCTCTAACCAAGCCTGTAATCCCTTAAACCAGATTTTTAAGCAAGTACAACTCCATCAAAGCTATTTCTGTTTTTATTTTGACGTGCCACGGGCTCACCACCATGTGGCACCCATGGGAATTTTCACATCAGTGATTATTTTTTTCTTGTAATCCTGCTAATTAATCTGAGCTTTAGCTGATCTCCAAAGGTTTGATAGTGGCAGTTATAGAATGATAGAGTGGCTTGGGTTGGAAAGGACCTTAAAGCCCATCCAGTGCCACCCCTGCCATGGGCAGGGACACCTTCCACTGTCCCAGGCTGCTCCAAGCCCCAGTGTCCAACCTGGCCTTGGGCACTGCCAGGGATCCAGGGGCCGCCACAGCTGCTCTGGGCACCCTGTGCCAGGGCCTGCCCACCCTCCCAGGGAACAATTCCTTCCCAATATCCCATCTAAACTTCCCTGTTTCAGCTTGAAGCCATTCCCCCTTGCCCTGTCACTACACGCTCTTATAAAAAGTCCCTCTCCAGGTTTCTCATAGGCTCCAGCCCTGGAATTCCCTCCTGCTTGTCCAGATGAGGTGGGATTTCACCTCAAAGATCTCAGAGGTCTTTTCCAGCCTTAACGATTCTGTGATTCACCTCAGCAGCTTTACTTCTCCACAGTTTTCTTGCAGACCTCTGGTGCACCCAGCAGGCTTGGCATAACCACAAGGCTGAAATATTAATATTAATATTGATATTAATATTATTCCACTTACCCTCTTCATTCCCTGACACAATGGAGTACACGACTGTCTGGTTCAAGGCGGCCGCGGTGACAACGGCGACCACGGTTCCCTTCGGGGCACTTTCACTCACCGGGGGGGGTCTGCAGAGGGGAACACAAGGATTTGTGTCACATTCCTGAGCAGCAGGTTATTGACAATTATTCCTCGGGTTAGTATTTCCACCATCTATTAGGCTGCCAAAGGATCTGTTATTAGGGAAAATCATGTTAAAAAGGAAAGCGTTTAACCTTTGAAAATGCAAAACCCACTCAGAAGTCCGATAGACGAGAGGTGGCAACGTAGAGATCTAATGGGTTCTTGGATGTGAGAAATGGGAAAGCAGGGAACAATGAGCAGAAACAAGAACAACCCCAGCCTGAAAAATTGGAAGTAAAAGACAAAATAGATAATTTATAAATATATTTTATATAGATCGATAGATCTCTTTTATAACAGATCTTGAATATATTCAGGTCTACTAAGAGAGCTCAGTAATCTGTCAGAAAACCCCGCAGGAAAATTCATTCATGGGTAAAATTCCGTGCCTTAAACAGGAATCACTTTGGGGCCACCTCCGTGGGAATTTCCACTCTTCACAAAGACCCAAAAATTTTCCTGCCAACACATTTTGGTACTAAAACCCAAGAGGCTTTTCAGGAAATGAACTGCAACCCAAGGCTACCCAAACACTGTGAGGGTGGGCAGGCCCTGGCACAGGGTGCCCAGAGCAGCTGTGGCTGCCCCTGGATCCCTGGCAGTGTCCAAGGCCAGGTTGGACACTGGGGCTTGGAGCAGCCTGGGACAGTGGAAGGTGTCCCTGCCCATGGCAGGGGTGGCACTGGATGGGCTTTGAGGCCCTTTGAACCCAAACCATTCCATGACTCTGTGCTGATGTCTTTAAACCAGCAATCCAAACAATTTCAACAAGGAGAAGTGAGAGGTTTGAGCTCATCTCAAATCCTCCTCCTCAGATTTTTCTCATGGCAAGCAAAGGTTGAATTCATGCTTCGAACTCTTCAAAATAAATTTAAAAGGAATTTTTGGCACTCACCCTTGAATGCAGATGGATTTTTATGAATGCATTATGCAGATATTTTCAATTTTTAAGAACTACACCCATTGATAGATAACAAGACAAGATAAGGATCTGCTCAGAGAGGCTCCTGATTTGAAGATCAGTTGTGCGCTGATCTTCGAAATTCTGGACAATATCTGTGCTTAATTCCAGGGAATATCATGGAGCTATTGGAGGACCAAATGGCACCTGGGTACATGGTCTAGAGGTGGCCCTGCCACTGCTGGGAGAACAGCTGCATTTCATGATCTCAGGGGTCTTTCCAGGCTTAAATAATTCTATGATTCCATGAATATTTGATCACTTTCCCCTTTCATCTTCCAGGTGGTTTTCAAATCCTCCACCCCACAGCGCATTTTCCCATTCTAAGGGCAGGGAATGGGCACGGCCCCAAGGCTGCCAGAGCTCCAGGAGCGCTGGGACAACGCTCTCAGGGACACGGTGGGATTGTTGGGGTGTCTGTGCAGGGCCAGGTGTTGGACTGGATGATCCTTGTGTGTCCCTTCCAACTCAGGATATTCCATGATTATACCAGAGTTGGAACCCCAGGACACAATCCCAACTATTGAACCCAAACTTTTCCCATCAACAAGTGGCCAATCTTCCCTTGAACTCTGCCTCACAAACAACGAATATTGCTTTGAACACCCTAGAAAAATTTCGAGATACCGAATACATGGAATTAAGGTTTGGATCATGCAACGTAACAGTGAGCTCCTCTTTTTTTCCACTGATGAAAAAATCCCCTTTTACTCAAACGCACGTGCACGGAGCAGACCCCTCTGCTCCCACCGTTCTGCGTCAGTGGTTGGAATAAAACTCCTTGCTGCTCCTTGAGCTCTAAAACCATTGCTACGTAAAGCTTTTTAATGTGCATTTTGCCAATGCAAATGTTAATCTTAGGGATTAAAAAGCTGCCAAAAGGCAGAGAAAGACAGGGAAAGACAGGGGAAAAAAGGCTGCCAAAGCTGGAGGCATTTAAAGCTGGAGCTCTTTTGATGAGGTCAGAGAGGAAAATACCCTTTTAATGCTGCTTTATAGATGATGTTGTTTTCTTAATCGTCTGAAGGGGTGGGAGTGGAACAAAAGCCCCACATCTCATTCCCAGCGCAATTCCAGGATATTCCTGCAGTGGGCATGGCCTTGTAGCTCCCTCTGCCAGTGCTGAATCCAATGGATTGACTAATCAATAATAATTAGTGAGAGGTTTCGTGTTTGCTCTGGAGGGAGGGGGCAGACCCCTTTCTTAGGGAATAAATTCCTTATTTTCCAAGGTTTGAATGACTACGATGGAAAAAGGCGCTTTTTTCCCGACATATTATTTGGAGGTGTTCTAGGGCACAGGCAAAGGTGGTTTTATGCCGTAATTCTGCATCACTGGATCATGAAAGCTGGAATTTTTGTGGGAAGACGAGAGCAGGAGAATCCAGCCCAAAGCACCCAGAAAAGGATTGGAAAACCCCCTAGGGAGCGGATGGGAAGGGATTTGTTGTGAGAGCAACACCACTGGGGGGCAGGGAGGGTGCAGGGATTGGTGTGTCACTGTCCCCTCAATGGGATTGGTGTGTCACTGTCACCCTCAATGGGACTGGTGTGTCACTGTCCCCTCAATGGGACTGGTGTGTCACTGTCCCCCTCAATGGGATTGGTGTGTCACTGTCACCCAGCTGGGATTGGTGTGTCACTGTCACCCAGCTGGGACTGGTGTGTCACTGTCCCCCTCAATGGGATTGGTGTGTCACTGTCACCCAGCTGGGATTGGTGTGTCACTGTCNGTGGAACAAAAGCCCCACATCTCATTCCCAGCGCAATTCCAGGATATTCCTGCAGTGGGCATGGCCTTGTAGCTCCCTCTGCCAGTGCTGAATCCAATGGATTGACTAATCAATAATAATTAGTGAGAGGTTTCGTGTTTGCTCTGGAGGGAGGGGGCAGACCCCTTTCTTAGGGAATAAATTCCTTATTTTCCAAGGTTTGAATGACTACGATGGAAAAAGGCGCTTTTTTCCCGACATATTATTTGGAGGTGTTCTAGGGCACAGGCAAAGGTGGTTTTATGCCGTAATTCTGCATCACTGGAGCATTAAAGCTGGAATTTTTGTGGGAAGACGAGAGCAGGAGAATCCAGCCCAAAGCACACAGAAAAGGCTTGGAAAACCCCCGTGGGAGCGGATGGGAAGGGATTTGTTGTGAGAGCAACACCACTGGGGGGCAGGGAGGGTGCAGGGATTGGTGTGTCACTGTCCCCTCAATGGGATTGGTGTGTCACTGTCCCCTCAATGGGATTGGTGCGTCACTGTCACCCAGCTGGGACTGGTGTGTCACTGTCCCCTCAATGGGATTGGTGTGTCACTGTCCCCCTCAAATGGGACTGGTGTGTCACTGTCACCCAGCTGGGATTAGTGTGTCACTGTCACCTGGGTGGGGCTGGTGTGTCCCTGCCTCCCAGCCCAGGGCTGATTCCATGGAACCAGAGTTGTTGAGGTCGGAAAAACCTCCAAGGTCATCGAGTCCAGCCATCAACCAGCAGCACCCTGCTCACCACTAACCGTGTCCCCAAGCGCCACATCCACACAGTTTATGAACACCTCCAGCGATGGGCACTCCAAACCTCCCTGGGCAGCCCCTGCCAAGGCCTGAGCAGCCTTTCCATGGAGAAATTCCTGCTGCTGTCCACCCTGAGCCTCCCCTGGCCCAGCCTGAGGCCGTTTCCCCTTGTCCTGTCCCTGTTCCCTGGGAGCAGAGCCCGACCCCCCCCGGCTGCCCCCTCCTGTCAGGGAGTTGTGCAGAGCCACAAGGTCCCCCCTGAGCCTCCTTTGCTCCAGGCTGAGCCCCTTTCCCAGCTCCCTCAGCCGCTCCCGGGGCTCCAGCCCCTTCCCAGCTCCCTTCCCTGCCCTGGAATTGCTTTGAAATATTTGAAATATTTTCAATGAAATGGTTCCTTTCTGAGCTTCTGAACCCACCACTTCTCCAATCTGTGATTTCTGATTCCTCCCCAAGGCTCACATGCCCGGGATCCACATCCATCCCATCCCTGGATGTAAGAAGGTGCCTTGCAATAAATGATAATCCACCTGCATCCCATAAATCTTAGGGATAAACCACAATTAACACCCACTTTAATCCCCATCCCACCTCAGCCTTATCCTGGGTTTTAATCTTTCCTTCTCCACACAACCACCCTTTGACCGGGACAATTTTTATCTATTCCCAGACCATTGTTTTATCCATTTCCATGGAATTTTTTCCCATAACCATCACAGCAATGTGGCATTTTGGCCGTTTGATTCACTTTAACTTTTCCACAGGAATAAGAAATGGTGTCTTGGGAGCATCCAGGATGAGATAGAGACCAGGAGAGACCCCACTGATTTCTTTGAGCATGAAACCACAAAATGGGTTTGTCCCTCAGGAAATAAACAAAGTAACCACAAAGTAACCACAAAGAAGAACAAGATTAAAATAAAGTCATTATTTGCGCACAAAAATACTGAAATTAAATACAAATTAAAAAAAAAAATCTTTGAATTTGCTATATCTTAATTATCTGTCAGATAATTATCTTAATTATCGATCAGAGTGGGAAAGGGAGACAGAGCACATCTCAAATACATTGCAGGGCACAACTACTGGAAGTGTCCAAGTGAAATTTTAACTTTTCCTCTCTACTTTTCTGCTTCTTCTTTTCCCCTGTGCTAAACACATCACTCCCAACTCTCTTTCAATTTGCCTGATAGCCAATATGCTTTAAATTCACCATGAAACTTGCCTATCTCCAAAAGCATGAACACGAGATTTAATAAAAAATTAAATTTCAAGCCAGCAAACCCAATAATAATTTGGAAAATTGGTTTAGTGCTGAAGCTTAATAGTGGGATGTGTATGGACTCCATATGAGCCACTTCAGTCAGCTTGACTTTGTGAACGTTGTACTTTACATCTGTTTCTGAAGAACATTATAACACGAAATATTTTCATATATTTATATTTTACTTGATGGAGGTCCATAGAAACCTCTCAGAAATTAAGGTTTTGGTGTTGCTTAATTACACTGCTCACCTCAACTTGATTAACATTGAGGGTATTTTTATTCTTGGGGTGGGGAGAGGGTCAGAGCAGCTGTGGCTGCCCCTGGATCCCTGGCAGTGTCCAAGGCCAGGTTGGACACTGGGGCTTGGAGCAGCCTGGGACAGTGGAAGGTGTCCCTGCCCATGGCAGGGGTGGCACTGGATGAGCTTTAGGGTCCCTTTCCACCCAAACCACTCTGGAATTCCATGATCCCCATGGCAGCTCTTTTAATCCTTTCACCAGCACATTAAAACTACCCTGGCTTCCTGCCCTTGCTCAAAAAAAGATAGACCTGGACACATTTTGGAGCAATAATCCACCATTTTATCAAGTTTTATACACATTTTAGAGCAACAATCCATCATTTTATCAAGTTTTTGCTTTCCTAGTAACTACCTGAACAGCCTGTCCCAGACAATGGTAATTTTTTTGTTCTGGAAAGGAATATTTTCATCTTAATTAGATGTATTTATCGAGCAGTTTATCTTCAGGGTGTCACATATTCCTTCCTGGCCTTGATATCCTGCCTTTCTGTCTCAGTTCCCAGATCAGCTGGAGGCACTCCGACCTTCCCATGGTATTCATCTCCAAAACAAATGACAAGGGAGTTTGGACATTGCTCCAGTGATCCCGTCTTAACCTATTGTTTTTTAACCCAAATGCCAGGTTTTGCTCTCCTGATCTCTCTGTGTTCATCTTACCCCTCCAATCTTCCCAAATTCAGCCTGAGGGCATGAAGGAATATTCCTGTCAGGATTCTGCAGAAGCCCAAAAAAAAGGGGGGAAAAATTCCCACCAAGCATGACGTAGGGCACAGTCACACACCTGGATTGGTCAGACTGACGGGATAAATTCCAAGGATAACACGGCTGGAAGGATAGCTGGATGGGGCTTGGCAAGAGGGTTTAATACTAAAATTATGGAGCATTTCAATTCCATATCCACGCCCCCAGAGTGAGTTATTCCTACATTTCATTAACACAGTGTTGGGAGCTCTGACCCTCAGCCTCTCCAAGCACAGATTCCCTGTGCTTTCCTCTTTCCCAGGAAACATCTCAGCACAACACTTCATTGAAAAATAATTCCTCAAATTCCAGTTTCCTTTTCATTTGGTATAAAGAAGCACAGGATTTTAATAAAATGCAATGCAGCACTACTAGGACAAGGAAAAGTAGGGGGAAAAGGATCTTTTTCCTGTAATCATCTGGTAATCATCACTCCCTAATTTTTCCATGGCAAATCCTTCTTCAGTACCTGCTGGAGAAATAATTTAATTTAACTTTATGACCAAATTTGCTGGTTTTTATTACAAACCAAATAAAGTACCAGCAGAAAATCACTCTAAGCCAGTGATTCCAAAGAGAAAATCACATATATTTTCCCGAATCCAAGCTGCTGCTGATGTGAGATGCAAATTCCAAACGTATGCTGGAAGCTCCAGCTTAAGTGTGAGGAAAACATCGACTGCTTTTATCCTCACATCTCAAAAATGCTGCAACTAAAAGGCTGCCCGTGGTCTTTCCTCGATAAAATGTAAATTCCATCCTGGGAAACGGGGGAAAAGCAGTGGTAGGACCTGGATATGCTGGGAAAAGGATGATTCAAATGGATGCTCTGAATCTACCAGCATTAAACAAAACACTTTTGAGGGACAAAACACTTTTGAGACAGAACACTTTAGAGGGACAAAACACTTTTGAGGGACAAAAATAACAACCCCGTGGACTCTGTGACAAGAAGGGGGAAATGATTCCTGAGGGGAAAAAACGATCCATAACAGGGGAAAATCCCAGGGAGCTCTGCTAGGAGGGGAAAAGGGAAACTTCAGTCAACAGAGGATTAAAGAACTGCAGCTCAGGAGCAGCCTGAGGGAAAAGCATCTAAGGCAGAATTGATATCCTGGCAGTGTCCAAGGCCAGGCTGGATGGGGCTTGGAGCAGCCTGGGATGCTGGGAGGTGTCCCTGCCATGGCAGGGGGGAAACAAGCTGGCCTTAAGCATCCCTTCCAACCCAAACCATTGTGGAATTCTCTGATTCTCCGAGGCCTCAGCCATCCATAGATATTGAGAACCATGGAATGTCCCGAGTTGGAAAGGACCACTCCTTCCAATTCCTGAGCTCCAATCCAGAGCATCGGGGATGCTTTTCCCGCCTTTCTGAAGGAAGCACCGAATTACAGAGATTCCAGCCATGGAGTGCCAGCCCTTCTCTCACTGTCGCTGTGTAGGGTTCCCCATTCCCTATTTCCCAACGAGGAAAACTGTCTGAGTAAGCAGCAGGAGACCAGAGAACTGGGGAAAATCTCTTGGAATAACTGACTCCTGATACAGCTCCATGGTTCTGTTTTGCGAAATGCTTTTGCTTGGATGGTATTTGCCTCCAATGTGGAAGGATTTAATTGGGTGGAAAACATTACAAGGTCTCTTCCACGGAGGGAGAGTGAGATCCACATGTCCCCAGATTTCCCTTTTTAGGCAGAACACATTTCCACAGCAGCGCTGCTGCTGGGAGAGGAATAAAATTAAATAAAATTCCACACTACATTTACATCGAGTTATAGCCTGGAATTCACAGCCTCCCATATTTCCCCATAAAACCTCGGATTGCTGGGCAACTGGACACATCTTTTCCGACAGGTTGGGGAGCCATAAAGCAACACTAACAGAAGCTGTAAGTTTGCAAAATTCCCCTTTTCTCCTGCTCTGGAATGGCTGAACACCTGGTTAATGTGCCCACAGGTGCTACTTAGGAAGCAATGACGCTGCTCCCGGTTCCCATTCCATTCCCTGCTCCAGCAGCACTTTGCTGCCAGCACTGACCTTCCCCTTGCAGAGGATGTGGAATTTATTAATTAACACAATGCCAAAAAGACCCCAAATCCCTTTCAACTTCTACTGTTTTAAATTGAGGACGTGCTCATAAAGAGGACAGGCTTGCTGAAAATACACCTTTATATTCAGCTGAGGTTCCAGTCACATCTGCTCTCTGCTGTTTGGTAGCGCTATTAATTAATATCTGTTAATTAAGAAATGAAAGTGCTGCCGTAAGTTGTTGGGAGGTAATGGAAACTTCTGGATTAGTTCCTTGATCCACAGGTGATCTGAGTGAAGTCAGGACAGAAGAACGAAGAGCTTGGGAAACGGGGCTCTTTACAGCAGATTTGATATTCCAAAACAATTGATTTATTTGGTTTGTTGGGTTTTATCCTTTTTTTTTTGGTTGTCCAGAGAAGCTGTGCCTGCCCCTGGATCCCTGCAAGTGTCCCAGGGATGCTGGACAGGGCTTGGAGCAGCCTGGGATAGTGGAAGGTGTCCCTGCCCATGGCAGGGATGGAATGAGATGAACTTTAAGGCTTTAAGGTCTCTTCCAACCCAAACCACTGCGGAATTCCGCCGTTCTCTTGCCAAAGATTGTTTTGCTGGCACAGAGCAGCCTGAGATCAAAGCCAGCATCAAAAAAAACTTCAATAAATTGTGTGAATTGTCACGGCCTGTTTGGGGCAGGGGTGTAAATGTCTCCCTGTCCCCACCACCCCGCTGTGCCCCTGCTCCCACACACGGGCTGGGGACACTGGAAGTGTCCACGTCTTCCATCAGTTCTTTGGAAAACCAGCGGAATCCGAGTGACAGCCAACACCCTGCAGGAGATGTGGTGGCAAGAGCAGCATCAGCCGTGCCCTTCCCTGGCACCAAAGGTCAGCTGGGCTCCGAGGTGGCCCAGCCATCTCCAGTTAAATGCCCACACGCTCCAGCACTTGGATTCTTTGGGATTTTTGCCTCTTTTCTCCACACTCTGTGTTTTTGAGGAACAATTCTTGGCTCAGAAAACCCTTTGTCAGTCAGGCACTGCTGCTGTCAGCTCTTCCAGAGTCATCCTTAATAACCACGGCAAGGACAGACGAGGACCCACACTGCTAATGCAGCTCAGCTCCAGGGCTCCACAGGGAAGGTCCAGCTGGAGCACTGGGACCATGCAGGGCTGATCCAAGTCACTAAGGTTGGAAAAGCTCTCAAAGGCCATCGTGTCCAACTGGGAACCCAGCACCACCCTGTTCCCCACTAACCCCGTCCCCAAGTGCCACACCCACACCTGTTTTGAGCTCTTGCAAGGATGGGGACTCCACCCTTGCCCACTCCACCCTTGCCCTGGGCAGCCCCTGCCAAGGCCTGAGCACCCTTTCCATGGAGAAATTCCTGCTGCTGTCCAACCTGAGCCTCCCCTGGCCCAGCCTGAGGCCGTTTCCCCTTGTCCTGTCCCTGTTCCCTGGGAGCAGAGCCCAACTTCCCCCCGGCTCCAACCTTTTCCCAGGCAGTTGTAGAGAGTGAGAAGGTGCCCCTGCTGCTGCTCTGCTTCCGAGAGGGAGTGAATGCTGGGGTGAGGCACATCCCAAATCCCACCTGGACTCCTCTTGCCAGTCCCCTCCAGAAGAGCCAAGGATGCAGCAGATCCCCTCTGATGGACTTCAGGGGGCGATCTCTCGCAGTCGTTAGGAAGGAACTGTATTTTATCCCTCACTTATCATAAATCAACTGCTCCACTCTGTATTTTCTGGCTCTCAGAGCCCTCAGCTGCCCTTTGCTGTTTGATATGGAGAGCACAGCAGCGTTTAGAAGCCTCCAGAATAATTTACCATCCAAACAAAGGAGGTGGGGGGTAAAGAGAGCAATTAATTTGCCCCAAATGATGCAATAATGCAGAGGGAGAGCCAGTGAATAAACATCAATCTCTGCCTTCATCCCCTTGACTGCTGTCTGCTCTGGAAGTCACTTCAAGACACGGATGAAGATCAATCAAAGCCTCCCTGGGTATGAAGAGGGCTCCAAGCAGGGCTGGTGCTCCTCTGGCAGAGCTGCCAGGCTCCGCAGCTCAGCTCAAGGCACAGTGGCACTTACATCTCCCTTTCTGCTCATGCCATCTGCTCTCTCTCTCTCTGTATTTTGTATTTATTTTTGATTTTGTAGCACCGGCTGCAGCTTTATTCTGTAAAACTGCTCAACTGTGACCTTTCCCTAAATACACAGGAAGGAAGTTTGTAAACCAGCTCGAGAACAGCGCTGGAATCAACCAGATTATGATAATTAGACAAGCAAAGATCAATACTAATCCACTCTAAAGCCACTAATTCTCAATCCTTCTGAAATTCCAGCATCCACATCCAGCAGGTTTTTGTTTTACAAGGGGCACCATTGCTCTGTGCTGCCTTTTACCCTAAAGATATCCCGTGTCACTGGGCAATGAGGTCCTGTGACACCTGCCAGTTCCAGCTTGCATCACTGCCAACAAACCAAACACGAAGCACAGCGTGCAGAGTGTGACAATCCCTGAAAACCTCGGGAATCAACACTAGTCCTGCTCCCGAATATTTGAGAGCCTCAGAGCTGAATCAGAAAGTTCTGGGGTTGTTTTCATTTCATTTTTGACATTGAGGAAAATAAGTAACTGCCTGTGCTGTCCCCAAAAGGCTTTAAGAACGTCTTAAAACAGTGTGCAAAGAATTTCCCAGGAAGGGAGCTGTGCTTTGGAAAGGGAAACCAGGCTGTCCAGATAATCCTGAAGAGTTCACAAGGAGACAAAGATAACCTGGGTTATTCAGGTGTCATCAGAGAGTATTATGGGCTACAAGTCACTTTTTACTGCAAGAGTCCTTCAATGTAGTGAAAAAAACATTCCCAGCTCCTGGGATAAAACTGGAGCTCAAGACAGGCTCAGGAATCCCAGAACCCCAGACTGGTTTGGGTGGGAAGGGACTCAAAGCCCACCCAGTGCCACCCCTGCCATGGCAGGGACACCTTCCACTGTCCCAGGCTGCTCCAAGCCCCAGTGTCCAGCCTGGCCCTGGGCACTTCCAGGGATCCAGGGGCAGCCACAGCTGCTCTGGGCACCCTGTGCCAGGGCCTGCCCACCCTCCCAGGGAACAATTCCTTCATAACACCCAATCTAATCCTGCCCTCTTGTCACTCTGAAGCCCTTCCTCGTGTCCTGGCCCTCCAGTTCCTGCTGCAGGGTCCCTCTCCAGCTTCCCTGGATCCCTTCAGACCCTGGAAGGAGCTGGGAGCTCTCCACACAACCTTCTCTTCTCCCGGCTGAGCAGCCCCAGCTCTCCCAGCCTGGCTCCATAGGGGAGGTGCTCTGGTCCCCTCAACAACTTCTGGGCCCTCCCTGGACTCGTTCCATGGCAAGTTTGCTCCAACAGACAGCTGCCTGCCCGGATCTGAAATTCCAGTCCCAAAAGGACACGTTTTTATTTGCTGCATGACCCAAAGCAATGCAGCAAACACTGCACACCTCTGGAGATACCTAAGAAACTGCAAGGAGCAGCAGGAACAATTTCTCTCTCAGGAAAAATCTTTCAGCAAAGGATTATTATTAAATGCAAAGTTTATCATTTTGCACGGGGCCTTCAGATTTCACGTTTGTTTCGAGTTAAACACAAAATTAGGAGAAGAGTGGCAGTATTTTGCTGTTTTTCACTTCTTTAAGTGGAAAACATGCTAATACTCCAATCACGAGGACAAATAGAGTGCAGCTCATCAATTTTTGTCTAAACTCCTTTAAATAGCTGAGCAAGCCCATCCTTTAGGGCCTCCTGAAGACAATTTATGTTCAATTCCTGCTTCCTGATTCCCAGCACTCCTTGGGTTGGGAAATATCTGTACAAACCCCACTACATTCTGCTGCTGATTATGTCCCCACAGGGGCACAGAGAGAACACACTGCAACTTCTTGATATCTTGGCCTGCCCTGATCTTATCACTTCCTATTCTTGTACAGGTGTCAAATTCACGAGCACGTTCTCTGGTACAAAATTTACCAAACTATGCAGCCCGTGCCCCACTTTTTGGTTTGCTTTCGATCAATTTTAAGACACTGAGGTTGATGACACGGAATTGTCAGAGGGTAAATTTATGGTATCGTGTCTCTGTGGTGGTAATAACCACCACCTACACTTCTAACATCGAAAAGGCCGAGTCGGAGTTCTCTCATGCCTCACACAAATGGTGTAGAGGGTCAAAAAATGCCTCACACAAATGGTGTAGAGGGTCAAAACGCACTCCAGGAAACTTAACTGAGAGCCCTGGTGATCCCAGTCCCAATTCCAAGGCGTGGCATTCGTTTATCCTAATGACTGATATTTTCAACAACTTCAGAGGGGAAAATTTCAAGCAAATCTTCCCTCACCATCGTTGTCAGCCCAGATCTTTCCAACTGGAGACCACCTGCTCAGACAGTAAAAGTCCACCACAACAGAGTGTTTTTGCAGCTCTATTTCAGACTAGCATTCAAACTGGACTTGATTTTGACTTGAAAACCACCAGTTTTAGGGCGAAAGAATGAACTCTTTACCTGTATTCATCCTGTGTGAAGCGTGGGATGACCGAGGGCTGCAGCACCGCAATTTCCACCGTGGTGGTGTTGAACTTCACCGGGTCCCCATCGTCGTAGGCAATGACCACCAGCTGCAAACAACGCAGAAAATCAGCCTCTGACTGCACAAAAGAACACTTTTCATCCTGACTTCCAGCAATTCTGGTATTTGCAGGCTCAAAACAATCAGATGTGATTTTCTTTCGCTGCAATCACACGTTGTGTGAGAACACAACAGGGGAGGGGAAAGGTGGCAGCCATCCACAGGTTGAATCCTCTGCTGGAAAATGTACAGAAACAGGGTAAACTGGAGGAATTTCTTCCTGGAGAGGGGTGTTAAACATTGGAATGGGCTGCTCAGGGAGCTTTGGAGTGCCCATCCCTGGAGGTGCCCAAGGAACAGCTGGAGGTGGCACTCAGTGCTCTGCTGGGGATCGGTCACAGGTTGGACTCGATGATCCCGGAGGGCTTTTCCAGCCTCTGTGATTCTGGGATTCTGTAACTCCCAACGAAACAAAGAGGAAAAGCCCTGGGTGAGAATTATCTGCTGCTCACATTAATATCTAGAACCAAGGGCTCATGTCCAAACAAAAAATTAACACTGCTTCCCACCCCCCTCCAAAAAGTCCTCTGTAGAAAAGAGATGCTCTCAGCTCAAACACGGCCAAGACCAAATTACCTGCTCCTAAATGAAGCCTGTTATAAATACTTTGATTTTTGAAAATCTTTTCTCATGTCTATTTGTTGACTTAATCCACGATTTTGTGTTGGCACAAGCAGGTTCATTTGTCTTTAGCTTTCACATGAAATTTGCTTGCAAAAGGACATGACTCCAGCCCACTGAAGAAGGAGCAATGGGCTCCAAATTTCCAGTTTTCTCCCTAAATTTCTCCTTATTTCTGGATTTAATCCATGATTTTGTGCTGGCACAAGCAGGTTCATTTGTTTTTAGCTTTCACATGAAATCTGCTTGCAAACAGACGTGGCTCCAGCCCTGCAGTTTTGGAGTGGGCTCCAAATTTCCAGTTTTCTCCCTGAATTTTTCCTCATTGCTGGAGGTCGCTAAATGAGGCAGGTCTGCACCTCATTCTAGCACAGCGTTTTCAACTCATTTCTGCCAGTCCAAGGTATTCCACAATAACCTTTTTTCCAGCCAATATATCAGGGAAGTCACCAGTGCAAGATAAAATTGCAGAAATTATCCGGACGTTAAATGGTGACTGGAAAAACTCCCAGAGCATTCAACAGCAGACACAAACCAAACAATCCAGAAGAAAATACCAACTCCAAGTGTTCCCATCTCGGATTTCTGGAGTCTTTTCTGTGCTTTTTTCCTAAGAATCTGTGTTTTCTGGAAGGTCATTCCCTGCTGAATGCCCCATTTACTGCCCTAATATGAAGCAGTGTGGGATAGACCCCAATTTTGGGAAACAGCCCCACAAAATAAATACTCAGAAGTAAAAATAAGTGTAGCAACGGAAAGGTTCCACTCTGGTGATGTTAACCAAGAGAAAATCCTCTTCCCCCTCGGGTTTTATTATATTAATTAGAAACTGGAAAGGACTTCAATTAGCACTGTGCTAAAGCAGGGCCTGCTCCAGCTAAAGTAGCCCTTGGTGGGACACTCAGGAGCGGGAAACAGTGGACAGCTTCATTCCTCAGAATGGAAAGTGTGCAAATAAACCTCTCTTTAACCCTCGTTTCAGGAATAAATAACTGAAAGAAGAAAAAGCCACACCTTAATGACCGTAAGGAAGTTTCCAAGTAGGGAGATTACATCAAACCCAAGATATTATGGATTTAATTCATTTTTCCTTACCGCCCCACTTCTATTTTCATTTTTAACTCCCCCCTCCTTACATGGATCTTAAAGGGCAGATGTTCTACTGATTTAGGTTAAAATCATACCTTAATCCACACTAATTCACTCCAGACTCTTTAGGACCAGTGACAACAAAATGGGAATTTAGGTTTCCTGAAAATCAATGTTTTTACATTAAAACACTTGTGAACAGGAACTCCTGAACTACCCAGCTGTGCAGTAACATTATTTACAAGACATCTCGCTCTTCTTACAAAGTTCTCCCCAAATTCTCCCCAAAAGCCCTGCTGGAAGAGAACTTGGGAAAAATGAGGGCTCCCCAAGCTGCCTCCCTGTTTTCCCCACCCTCCCAAAAGGTGCGGCCACACCCATTCAAGACATTCCTGAAATCAGAGGGGCACGAAACACACGCCAGGAAAAAAAGGACACAAAGGAACAAAAAAAAAATCGCAATTTTGCACGGAAGCCCAGTGAAAGGTTGGATTTGATCTTGGAGGTCTTTCCCAGCCTTAACGATTCTGGGATCTTTCTGTGCCATATAAAGAAGAAAGGAGAACCATGGAAAAGAACCCCGGTTAATGCAGGGAACATCTGGCACTGCAGCTAGATTTGTACCTTGAACACGGTGCTGGGCTCTTCATTGAGGTTCACTCGGGTGACGACGTGTCCGGAGTTTTCCTCCACGTCAAAAATGCTGGCGCTGTAGGGAAACTGCACCACATCCACCTTGTAGCGGACCAGACTGGCTGGGGTGCCCTGGAATGCAAAAATGAGGCAAAGTGGGTGTTTCTGTGTTTTCACACACCTCCTGAAGGATTAGAATTTGACATTGGTAGGGCCATCACAAGCAAAACCTGCTGTTTGTTGTCCTCATAACTGAGCACTGCCCTTCAATCCCCCCAAAATACCTTCCAGGACACCTGAGAGGTCCAGGAAGAAGAATCATGGGAGGTTTGGAAAGAAAAGGGCTGAACCCCCACCTACTTAAACCCAGAAATGTTTTATAAACACTGAAATCTTTAAACAGAAGGTGGGCATGGCTTAAGGCTGGTTAAAATACCTTCCAAAAGTATTTTGACTTGGTATAAAACTCATTTAAAGTTTAAGAAACTTGTCAGGGGTAAAAGAAAATGCTGTTTTGCAGATGGATTTTAAGCAGCCCCATAAGGAACCCTCCCCACTGTTCAGACCTTGCTTTGGTGACAATAAGCGAGGCCAGGCAGCCCCCGGGTGTGTCACAAAGTGTCTGAAACCCCAAAGCAAAAGGGGGATCAGAAGCAGCATTGCCAGAGGGTGGAAGAGAGGAATTTTTCCATCAGTATCTCAGCATTTTCTAACTGAAGGCTGCTTACCCATTTACCTGTTTTAACACCACCTGCCTAAAAAACAGCATTTGTTGGAAGGATGTCATTTCTTAACGTATCCATTACTTTCCAACAATCCCATTTCAGCAGTCACCCTCCAGGCACCTCAGAGTTACAGAAACATTAAGGCTGGAAAAGACCTCGGGGGTCGTTGAGTCCAACCATCAGCTCAGCACTGCTGAGGCCAGCACTGCCCCATGTCCCCAGGTGCCACCAGCCACATCTTCCTTGGACACCTCCAGGGATGGGCACTCCAAACCTCCCTGGGCAGCCCCTGCCAAGGCCTGAGCAGCCTTTCCATGGAGAAATTCCTGCTGCTGTCCAACCTGAGCCTCCCCTGGCCCAGCCTGAGGCCGTTTCCCCTTGTCCTGTCCCTGTTCCCTGGGAGCAGAGCCCGACCCCCCCCGGCTGCCCCCTCCTGTCAGGGAGTTGTGCAGAGCCACAAGGTCCCCCCTGAGCCTCCTTTGCTCCAGGCTGAGCCCCTTTCCCAGCTCCCTCAGCCGCTCCTGGGGCTCCAGCCCCTTCCCCAGCTCCGCTCCCTGCCCTGGACACGCTCCAGCCCCTCCAGGGCTCTGAGACCCAAGGATTTGAGATCCCCCAGCAGTGCCAGCACAGGAGACGGGCCCTGCCCTGGGCCTGCTGGCATCCAATAAATGATGGAGATTCTCCTTAGCCCTCTCTTCTTGCTGATAAATTTATGGAAACATTTTAAAATGTCTTTTATGGCTGTAGCCAGAGAAGTTCTAGCTGGGCTTTTCCTTCCACACACTCCAGGGAGCTGGATCTCCTGGATGTTTTCTCTCTGGATCTCCTGGAGGGTTTTCTCTCTGGATCTCCTGGAGGGTCTTCTCTCTGCAGGGTTTCATTTCCAGCAGACACCTGGTAGGTCGAAGTCCCTCATGAGGACCAGGGTTTGCAATGGGAAGACTTCTCCCAACTACTTGTAGGATGCCTCACCTGCCTCTTCATCCAGGCTGAGGGTGGGTCTAGGACAGATTCCCTCTGATCCTCCTTGCACACCAAGGTCTGAATAATGATTTTCCAGCACGTCAAAGTCTCGATATGCAGAGATTTGGGACATTTTACAAAATTCCAACTAAATTATTTGCTAAATATATTTGGGAGTAGATTCAGAGAAACACTTCTGTCCTAGCAGCAGCATGATTTCATTTTCTGAAAGCCTCTGAGCCTTGAGCTCAGATTAGGCTTTGACCTTTACTTTGTGTTTAAACAGCCAGAACATCATTAATGGTGAATTGCTGACTTTCACCTGTATTCAATGATGCACTTTCTGGGATTGGGAATATATTCCATGTCCCATGCCAGCCACGAATTACATGGAAACAGAACATTTCCTTCTGTAAACAGCAATGGAAAAGGCTGCAAAAGTGGTTGGAGCTCACTAAATCCTATCAGTGTTTTGCTGATCCAACAGAAGTCATTGGAGCGTTGCCTCTTGGAGCTCTCCAAGGAATTCCAGCCTGGGCAGGGTTTATGAGACCATCAGCAGCTTTAATCATCCCAACTGGGCCTGCCAGGCGTGTTCTGGTGGTTAGCAAATTAATAAATGATTGTGTTCAGAGTTAAAAGCACTTCACATGTGCTAAAGAAGGCAAATCCTGGAAAAAGTGAGGAATTTCTGGGATTGCAGCATAGCAGAGTTCATTACCAACTTTCCCCCTGGCACTCCCTGCTTCAGTCATTTTTCTTCAAGGTTATAATTAAGAGCAAATTACCTGCTGAAATCCAGCCTATTTGGGCTCAGAGTAATGGCCTGAAACTTGCTTGGAAGACTAAGAGCCCTCATCATCATTAGAGCTCCTCACACCAGGTAATTCGGGACTAAATAAACAAAAATCTCATCAGGTTATTGTTGTTCCTGATGTGATTATCAAGTACACTTTGCTCCTGTCACTTCAGAAAAACAACAAAACCGGGCTTTGTTTTTTATTTATGGTATGTTGGCACTGATGTGATTAGAAAAAGCTCCAGAGAGATTTCCCAGGGAAATCTATTCAGGAGCGAGTTTTAATTATCTGAAATACTAATCATCTTTCGCCTCTGTTCTAAATTAATTTAGATGCATTATTATGTCTGCAGCAAAACTTGAATCGAGCTGATAATATTCCCAGATAAACCACAGAGCAAGGATTGTGCTTGGCAGGATCCACATTCGTTCTCTCCAACCAAAGTTTCCCTGAGATTCAGGACTAACATGAAACTTCAAAGAAAGCTCATCCAGCTCCAATTATTCCTTCCACGGCTGCGTGATCCCGTAAGATTCCATCTGCTCTGGGGAAATGTCATCTATTTGTGACACGGGTGACAGCTACAAACATGTCCCCAGTATCGGTGAGGATTTGCCCCTGGAAAAGAGGCCTTGGATGAGGCCCACGTGCACTGTCCAGATAACTCCCAGCAGGAAAACTGTACTGGAATAAAGCCAGGAAAAATGGGGAGAAGGGAACCACCACAATCGCTGGGGGTTTTCATGTGCATTTCTGCAAGCAGCTCTGGAGGAAGCCAGGAATTGTTACTTCCACTCTCCAGGAGAGAAAGGCTGGAGCACCTCTGCTAGGAAGATGGGATGAGACAACTGGGATTGTCCAGCCTGGAGAATAGAAGGCTCCAGGGAGGCCTTGGAGCTCCTTCCAGTGCCTAAAGGGGCTCCAGGAGAGCTGGAGAGGGACTTGGGACAAGGGATGGAGGCACAGGACACAGGGAATGGCTTCCCAGTGCCAGAGGGCAGGGCTGGATGGGATATTGGGAAGGAATTGTTCCCTGGGAGGGTGGGCAGGCCCTGGCACAGGGTGCCCAGAGCAGCTGTGGCTGCCCCTGGATCCCTGGCAGTGTCCAAGGCCAGGCTGGACATTGGGGCTTGGAGCAGTCTGGGACAGTGACCTTAAAGATCATCTCATTCCAACCCCTCCCATGGGCAGGGACACCTCCCACAGTTCTCTCTCGTCCAGTTTTATCCCGTTTCTGCTCCCACTGTGGGCAGCCAGGCAAAGCCAGCTGGGAATCGCTCTGGGAGCACGGATCCAGCCAAGGCTGTTTGGGTGCTCCCGCTCACCTGGAATTCCAGGAGTGTTTTGGAGGCAGAGCTTCCCTGCACGGGGCTCACCAGTGCTCCTGGTCACAATATCCAACAGCCTAAACCTACCTGCTCCAAGGGACTAAAAAACCCCGATAAACAGAGAAGTCCTCAAGCTCCAGCTGGACACCACCTCTGGAAAGGAAACTCAAGCTGATGCGTGAGGGAGAACTTCCAATTTAAGGGATTGTTCACATGGACAAAGTGCTCGGCTGCCTCAACGATTCCAGTTGCAATGTGCTTAAAATCAAGGATTTTCATTCTTGGAGGGTTTACCAGCTATTTAGGAAGAACTGCAGCTGTTCCCAAGCTTTTCCTTGGCAGCCATGGCTCTGCTTTATCCCCATTGTTGCTTTTTGCTTAATATTTCCTGCTTATACCTGGAATTAGGTAGGAGATCCTCTGGGAAAGGCAGGCCGAGCAACTTTAGGATGCACCAAGGAATTTGAAAAATTATTTATATATTTATAGAAAATGTTACTGCATTAAAAACGTAGAAAAATCAGCTGTGGATTGTTCCAAACCAACAAAGGACAAAATGGTGATTTACCAGCTTTCATGAAAACAAAATAAGTCAGGCAAAATTTCCCAGATTTCAGTGACCAGAAGGGTGTTTCAAGTTTATAACACATGCAAAAGTAGCTACTAAAACATAATTTACGTTCCCAGTCACTGCAAATAAAAAGAGAATTAAAACTAGACAAGAAAGGAGCAACGGGTAAGAATTTAAAGTGACATTTACCCAAAACAGCCCTGCAAATCTTGCTGTGGCCTTTAGAGAAAAGTCCTGGGTTTTATGTTTTAATTGGCATTTCACCAAGGACCTGAAGAATAACTACCAGAGCTCTCTGACGCCCTCAGGCCAAGAGGTTTGGACCACTTTGAAATCCACAGGTCAAAATGAAACCATAACAAAGTATCTCCCAGGAAGTGCTTGACTCTGGCACTAATTATTTGTGTTTTAACTGAGCAACTCTTAATAACAATCAGAAATCCGTGGGGTTTCTGCAGCAAAACCCATCCTCTTACCAACTGTTGCATTCTAATGGTGGCCTAAGGTTTTAGGTGCCAGTCAAATGAAGAAAATCCCACATTTTCACCCTCAGATTTGCTCATATGGATACACATTCCTACATGGAAGATGCACTGAGTGGTAAATAACTCAGTGTGTGAAGGTTTGATGGGAGGAGCTTTTGTAAATAAAACCAAGAGGAGCTTTCATCTCCACCTCCAGTAAATGAAGTCCTGTTGGATTAATTTAAGAGTGAAAACTTGTCCTTGTCCCTTCTGACTGTTTCTGAAAGCACGTCATGGCACTTCCACACCTCCATGCTACAACTTCCCAAATAATTTAGGAAATACACACACAAAACGATGTCCCAGGTGTCTTTCACCCTCTCATGTTTCACCTAAATGAATATTGGTTTGTTGAAATGGAGAGCCCACCTCCACTGACACCACTCCCACCTCCTCCTTCCCCCAAACCTGCTCTTCTGCTCCTGGAAAAAAATCAAATTTGCCTTATCTGCAGAGAAATCCCACACAGGTGCTGGGCTTTGCCATCTGGATCCTCCCAGCATCCATATTCATTTGACAACGTTGGGATTTGCTGGAAACAATGGTTGTCTCTGAGGAGCTGATTAAGTCTGAAAAGCTTTTATTGCAGATGATGGAAAAACCTGGCTGGGCTTTTGTTCTGGAGAGGGGAATTACGTACATTACTTGCAAAATAACAACAGCAAAAACTAAGCTTGGAGACTTCAAATTAGTTGGCCTCTTAGGAACAGGCATATTTTAAAGCTACAATTATTTTTTTAACAGATACATATTCCTTTCCCCGACCTGATAAGATAAATGTATTAGTACCCTGCAAATAAGATTCCAACAGGTTAAAAACCCCCAAGCCACACAAGTAAAATATTGATGGTAACTAAGACTGTTCCAGCCCTTAAGGCAAGTTTAGAGCAAGTCCCCTTGCTGAGCAGAGAAAAGGTTGTGTGCTTTTAAACCCAATTTCCAGTGAATTCCTATCAAATACGTTGTGACACCACTTAATGTCAAAGCCAACTTCAAATAAATAGGAATTTTCCAGTAGCACAGGCTGGCTCAGGCAGGAGAAGAAACAAACCCATTTATACCTGCTAGTTTTTACTTTTAAAATAAAAAAAGATGAGGGGCAAAACTACCAGCCATTATTTTAAAATAAAAAACCTCTTTTAAAACCTCCTTTAAAAGCTTTCCTCCATAGCTGGCTGACTTTTATGGCCCTTGCATTTAATAGAGGCTTCAGGGTAACTTCATTTTGAAATCTTCATCAAAACCAACAAGTGTTCATGTGGCAGCGACAAAAATGTTACAAAATGTTCAGTAGGGTTTGGGGTTGTTAAATGAAAAATGGAACAGCTTTGCTCTGGAAATGCTGATTGCACAGGACTAAGGATTCCAAAGGTAATTCATCAGAACGATTTTGTTTCCCCTCAGTGATACCTCAGTCTTCAAAATTTAGACACAGCGATTATAAAATGGAGCTTTTATCAGAACGGGCAGAGAGAGCCCAAAATATCTCATTGGAAGGCAACAACATTTATTTAATGTTAAATAAATGCTGCCCAAACCCCAATAACACCACATTAACTATGCTTTGTGTCCAAGCACTTCCATCAGCTTTTAATGTGCATGGCACATTCCCCCTGAACTCTTCTCCCCGAGGATTATTCTCCTTCTTATGCCAAACACTGGCAATTAAAAATTAAACCTGGCTGGCAGAACAGCTCTGGCTTTTCCTGTCCTCAGAGGACCATCTGGTCCCCGATGTTCATCAACTTCTGATGACAAAAACTGGCATCAAACCTCAGAACAGGGAAGGAGTCAGAGGTGTGTGCCCAGTTCTGTCACTTGAGGGCTTCACCAGGGAGCAGCAACAAAAAACAAGGGCAAAAATAAACTTTATCCCCAAACCGAGTGCCCTGGGTTCAAACACTGCCCGTGGAACGTGCAGCTGGTGAGCTCTGCAGTGCCACACGAATCTGGGACGGCTCAGCTGGGCAGTGCACAGTGACTGTGGCATCAAACAGTGGCAACCTCACAAAATTGTAGTTTCTTTCCTCTTGAACTGCCCCAAAGACAGGCACAGCTCCCCTTCCTGCCTATTCCTCTCGTTGTGAGAAGCTGGATAAAGCCTTTCCTAAAGCCTCCCTGACAGACAGGAGCTGTATCACTGATTTTCCAGGAGGCAGCCATGGAAGTCTCCCACGGTAAACTCCTGGAAAAGCTGGCAGCCCACGGCTTGGACAGGAGCACTCTTGGCTGGGTTAAGAACTGGCTGCATGGCTGGGCCCAGAGAGTGCTGGTGAGCGGTGCTGCATCCAGCTGGTGGCCAGTCACCGGTGCTGTCCCTCAGGGGTCTGGGCTGGGGCCGGTTCTGTTCAGTATTTTATTGACGACATGGATGAGGGGATTGAGTCCACCATCAGTAAATCTGCAGATGACACCAAGCTGGGAGCGTGTGTCGATGTGCTGGAGGATAGGAGGGCTCTGCAGAGAGACCTGGAACGGTTGGATGGGTGGGCAGAGTCCAACAGGATGGAGTTTAACGAGTCCAAGTGCCGAGTCCTGCACTTTGGCCACAACAAGCCCTGCAGAGCTACAGGCTGGGGACAGAGTGGCTGCACAGTGGCCAGGCAGAAAGGGACCTGGGGGTTCTGGTCGACAGCCGACTGAACATGAGCCAGCAGTGTGCCCAGGTGGCCCAGAAGGCCAATGGCACCTGGCCTGGAGCAGGAATGGTGTGGCCAGCAGGAGCGGGGAAGTCACTCTTCCCCTGCACTCGGCACTGGTGAGGCCGCACCTCCAGTGCTGTGTCCAGCTCTGGGCCCCTCAGTTCAGGAAGGACGTGGAGACGCTTGGACGCGTCCAGAGGAGGGCAACAGGGCTGGTGAAGGGCCTGGAGCACAAGCCCTGTGAGGAACGGCTGAGGGAGCTGGGGTTGTTCAGCCTGGAGAAAAGGAGGCTCAGAGGTGACCTCATCACTCTCTGCAACTCCCTGAAAGGAGGCTGTAGCCAGGCGGGGGTCGGGCTCTTCTCCCAGGCAACGACTGACAGAACAAGAGGACACAGCCTTAAGCTGGGCCAGGGGAAGTTTAGGCTGGATGTCAGGAAAAAGTTTTTTACTGAAAGAGTGATGGAGTTCTGGAATCGTCTGCCCAGGGAGGTGGTGGAGTCACCATCCCTGGATGAGTTCAAAAAAAGATTGGCTGTGGCACTCAGTGCCATGGTTTAGTTGAGGTGGTGTTGGGGCACGGGTTGGACTCGGTGATCTTGGAGGTCTCTTCCAACCTGGTGATTCTGTGTGAAGTGCAGCCTCTGCCCTGAACAGCAAAGGCAGGCTGACATGAAACAAATGTAGGAGTCACTTCTCTGTGAAGCTCCTCATAGTTGAGTTGATGAGAGAGCAGGGGAGGGTTTAAGTTTCCTCTCTCCTGGGTGTGAAGCATGAACAGAAGCTTTTTCCTTACCGGGGGATCCTGATCCTCGGCTGAGACCGTGGTGATAAGGGTGCCCTTGACTGCATTAGGAGCAACCATTCCCCTGTAGAGTTTCTGCCTGAACACTGGCGAGTAATCATTCATATCCTGCAAAAAACAGAATCCAGAGTTTAGTCCTGGAGTTCCAACAAAATTCCAGATGCATTCGCAAGTGTTTTTGTTGAGTCTCTCCCTCCCTCCATAGGGATTGCCGTTCCCAGGCTCTCCCGATTCTATTCCCCCTGCACAAAATGAGGGAGGAAGGTGCCAAAGATTCACAAAAAAACGGATGTGGGACTGCTCAGCTGAAGGGAATTCTGCAGGAAAACACAGCCCCACCAGAGAACAGAGCAGAGAATTCCACAGCACCTGCTCCTGTGGCAGCAGGCTCTGGCTCAATGGTGTTTGTCACCTCTAATTTCCAATAAATTAAGGGGAAATAAAATGTCCTCTGTAGGATAAAAGCACATTTGCACGAATTGCTGTGCCTGAGGTAGGCAAGGATACATAAACTGATGTATATATATGTATATACACCTAAATATACCTCAAATATTTTGCAGGTTCATCCAGAGTTGCTTCTGTTTGGGTGGAGATTAAAAACAAACTCTGTTTTGTCGCTTTTTCCAACTCAAGTTTATTCTCTAGAAAGTCTTTGGGTTTCTGGTAACATTCAAATCAGACGAGTCTGTCACACACTTAATGTTGTGTGTTATTAATTGGGATGTGCCACTTGGTCCAGTGGAAGGTGTCCTGCCCATGGCAGGGGTGGGATGGGCTTTAACATCCCTTCCAACACCAACAACTCCACGATTCCGTGGGAATCTGTAGGCAGACATTCAAATCCAAGGAGTGTTTTTCCCAGAGCAGTGAAGGAGGAGGAAGAGGGGATTTAACACCCAGGCGTACATTCGTAGTGGGGCACAAGCGTGAAAGGTCCCCTGGTGTCCCCATAAACCAAAATCCCATGAAGGTCCCTGTGTACAGTGACATTCCCAAGGCTGTTTTACACCAGGAATGCTGCACTGCAGGGTTTTTTCTCCTGCCCTAGCTGCGTTTGGCCTGTCCCCACCTGGCTGGGAGCACCTGGGTCAGAATCAGTGCATTACAGCGAGCGACCGCCTTAATGAGTTTTAAATTACATATTGATTTCCTCCTTAATGCCTTCCCTCCCCTCCTGCTTTGTTTCTCCTCTTCGGCATTCCCAGATGACAGTCTCGCTTCCCAACATTTTTGTTCAGCGGTTTCACACTCCTTGCAGACAGGGCAGCGTTTGTTTCCTACCCATCTTTCTCCTGATTAACAACCCCGTGGAAGTCTTGGGAATGAGCTGTGTCCTGCTCAGAGAATAAGGAATGTGCTGGGGACCTGGGATCATGCACATGCCGAGGGTGACAGCTGAGTTAACGAGCTGGCATCAAGAAATCTCTTCCTACGTCTCAATTTGCTTTTGAAGGTGCAAATGAGGATTCTCAAGACCACTAAAATGAAACCATCTCTCCCAAATTGTGCTTTCTCTGTGCTCCATTGTTGGGGTGCACTAGGTGCTGGAAGAGAGACAGGCCCTGAGGATCAGAGAGAGGGGCTCTGTCCTGGGCCCGGAGGTGACCCTGGGAGTGCATCCAGGTCACCAGGGACGGACTGAGAGAGGATTGTGTGTTTATGGACAGACTGGGCCTGTGAGAAGTGTTCATTGCAGTTTGGGGCCTTATAGGGCATTGTTTGCCTGTTACCATCATAGGTGAAATCTGTGCAATGCCCCAGGTGATTGGGGGACACTGTGGGGAACATCTTTCCTGTTTATAGGATGTGATATCCTGTTGGGTGCTGGGATTTAGGGAATTCTGACTGCGCAATAAACGGCTTTGCCTTTCTCTACCTGAACAGCAAGGTCCTTGCCCATGTGTCATTACTGCACTCGATCCTTGCTCTTTGCACAAGGGAGGGATGTCACAATCCTGTAGTGCTTTCGTGCTGCCCCATGGGACCAAGGAGGAACAAAACCAACAAAAAGTGGTAGATAAAGAGTATCTGTGGCAGGGAGGCAGCTTTGGGGGTGTTATGCTTTGCCTTTCGGTCTCTTTTGCAAATAAATCCGTATAAAAATAGAACAAATCTGCAGCAAGATAAGCAGCGACAAAGGGCTGCTTTGTAGTTATCTCTACATGCGTGGCTGTTATTACCTTGCTGTCAAAATAGGCAGCCCAGGTATTTGAAAGTGAGAAATATGGAGAATCCCTTACCCAGATTTCCCATTTCCATATTTTGGAGCGCGTCTGATCGTTAACAGGAGCCTGGATTTGAGTTAATGGCAGCCTGGATGTATGCGGCTGCAATGAACTGGGGAAGGTTTTAAGATACTGCAGTTTGGCCCCACTTGTGGGATTATGCCTCAGATTTAAGAGGTGATTTCATGACTTCTTACAGCCACTTTGGGGGAGGTTTACTGCCCCATTCCTGAACCTGTGCTCAGGGATTGCACTCGTGCTGCATCCACTTCTGTGCAAGGGTTAGAGGTGTTTTAAGAAGCCATCAGATGTAATCTTCAATTATTTACAAGCAAAACATGTCTGGGGCTTTGGTCTCTGCTCAGAACAAAGCCCAGGACTTGCTCCAAATATTTGTTCTCCAAAATCTCTCTGTGCTGAAAATCTGAAAACTCCATCTCTGCATCTGCCCAGCATTAAATTCTCTTTGATAGCAACAACTGGACTGAGGACCCTGGAGAGAGATTATTTGTAAGGGCGTGGAGGGACAGGACACAGGGAATGGCTTCCCAGTGCCAGCAGGCAGGGATGGATGGGATATTGGGAAGGAATTGTTCCCTGGGAGGGTGGGCAGGCCCTGGCACAGGGTGCCCAGAGCAGCTGTGGCTGCCCCTGGATCCCTGGCAGTGTCCAAGGCCAGGCTGGACATTGGGGCTTGGAGCAGCCTGGGACAGTGGAAGGTGTCCCTGCCCATGGCAGGGGTGGCACTGGATGGGTTTAAGGTCCCTTCCAACCCAAACCATTCCATGACTCTGATCCTGTGACTGTGGGGGCACAGTTTTTGGGGACCCAGGACCTCTTGAGCCGTTCCCAGAACATACAATGGGCTTTCTCCTCTGCTCCCACAAAACCAGCTCCAAGCTCTATGCCATCCTCAGGGCTGTTGCTTTGTGCCCCAAAACCAGCAGTTTCTTTTTGTGACTGTGCTGGTACCAAGGTTTCTCCTCAACTCTGTTTAAGTAGAAATCAATATTCCCTTGCTATGAAACCCATGTCTGAGCTATAAACGCACATCAGGCCTTTACAGCCCCTTTGCAGGCTGCTGCCTTTTATGACAAGTGCAATAAATAGGGAAAAAAAAGTGCTTTTAAAGTGATTTCTTCTACCCATCCCACAAAGGGAGAGAGGGAAGAGGTTTCCTTCAGAGCACAGCATGGAAACTCCCCAAACTTCCCACTCTTCTCCCACAACTCCAGTTCTGGATCTGCAATTTTCTGCTGTCGTTTTGTTATGAACATCTGCCACTTCAGTCTGTGTGCACATGCCCACAATGCTGCCTCCAAGTGTTTAGTAATTCCCTGCAGTTTGGAGACTTACAGGGGCACATTTAACATCCCTGTAATTGTGAAACTCCTTTCTAGGGAAAGCAAAAGGGGCATTTGGTACCACTGTACTTGAAGATTCCGATTCCTCTGGTGCATTCTTCAACCACTGAAAGTTCTCACTCAACACCTGATTCCAAAAACAAAAATCCAAGATATTTTATGACTAAAAACCTGAATAGAAACTCCATAAGGCTACAAGATATCATGGCCCTAAGGACATCCACAGCCCTTAAAAACCTGGAGCAGCCTCCCCCCAGACCCCAACACCTGCTCTGGGCCCAGGATCCCATTTTAGTCCTGCCCCAGGGATGCCAAAGGATGCATTTTATAGGCAAAAGTCTAAAAAATACATTTTAAAGTTCTTCAGAAACAACTGATGTGTCCCTGGATGTGAAGTGACAGAGACAGAGTAGAAACAACTGAAAATTTGGGCTGTGACTTCAGAAGAGATTTCGCTCACAGGTGAGTTTATTTTTCTGCATGAAAATCAAAGTACAACTCTAATTCCTTTATGGGAGATTATCTTTGCCCCTTCCCTTAAATGTTTCCCATGCCATGAGGCCCTGGCACAGGCTGCCCAGAGAAGACAGAGTTGTCCCCTCCAGGGAGTGTCCAGGTTGGACACTGGGGCTTGGAGCAGCCTGGGACAGTGGAAGGTGTCCCTGCCCATGGCAGGGGGTGGGACTTGATGAGTTTTTAGGTTTCTTCCAGCCCAAACCAGTCTGGGATTCCATGAAATATCTGATTTCACCAGATACTGGAGTATCAAGAACTTCAAGTCCCTCCCATCCTTACGTACTCTCTTGGCCTTTCATAATTAACACACCTTAACAACATCAAGTTCAAACCCCTTGTGATGATTTCTGTTGTGATAATATGGCCAAAAGTATGGAACGGCCCCTTGAATTCTGTCTGCGAGTGGCTGCAGAGCTGCTTTGTCTGCAGCTGCATAGAACAGGGCCTTGCTCACACGGCTTAACTGCATCTCTTTCCCCTTTAGTGCCCAGCAGTCCCTAAAGCAGCTCATCCCATAAATTAAGGGATAATATTCATGATAGAATACACAAGGCAATAAATGACTGGCAGATGATTGAACTGATCAGCTGAGATGGAAGGAAAGAAATAAATCTGTTTACCAGCACTGTAGCCCATCCCTAGGCCTGTAATTCCATTAATGCCACCAGAAATGAGAAACATTTTGGAGGCAATCCAGCTGATTTTTTTTTCAACCTTCCTGTAAGTTTTGTGATGCTGCTCTGCTCTTTAAATGGGAAAAGATGTTCCTTGTGTGGCTCTTCCTCCTGCCCCCAGGATCCCCTTGGCCTCCTGGCCCCAGGACACTCTGCTGCCTCAGGGACAGCTCGGTGTCCCCCAGGACCCCCAGGACACTCTGCTGCCTCAGGGACAGCTCGGTGTCCCCCAGGACCCCCAGGACACTCTGCTGCCTCAGGGACAGCTCGGTGTCCCCCCGCTCCTTCCCCTCCGCGCTGCTCCAGCAAGGACCCCCCAGCCTGTGCTGGTGCCTGGGGCTGTTCCTCCCCAGTCACCGCTGAACAATTTAAACTGGGCCCAGCGCTGAGCCCTGGGGACACCCCCAGTGACAGCCTCCAACCGCACCCTGTGCCACTGGTCACAAGCCCTGGGATCAGCCAGTTCTCAGTCACCTCACTGCCCCCTCACCCTCATTTTTTGGCATTTTTCGAACTAAAACCCTCTGGTTTTATTTATTCTTGTTGCTCTCTCACTTGGAATCCTTCACCTGAGACAATGGCTTCGTTCCGCTACACAATGTCCTTGAAAAACTCCAAAGCAAAGCAATCCCCCAATGCAGAAAGAGGAGAAAAAGCACTTGTACAAACAAGAAAGAGACAAAATAATATGAAAATAATGCTGGTAATAAAAAGAGGAGGACACAGCGTAAAATCTGCAGAGGCCTTCCAGGCCCCATGATACAGAAATTGTCATATTTGTGTTTAGGAATGCATTACTCACTTAAGAGCAACTGTTCCTGTTAACAAACCCTGTTACCACAGGTGTTGCTTCCAAATGCGAAATCCTAATAATTTGAACTGCAAGGATTTTGCTTTTCCCAGTACTGGGAATCATCTGGACTGCGAGGGCATGTGTGTGGGTACAGCAAGAGGCAAAACAAACTCAGCCCTCCCTGACACCTTGTGGCTTCTTGTAGCTTCAGGGGAAAAGTTATGAAAGCACCCAGAGGAATCTGAGAATGGGGAAAAGAGAAAAATCTTGCTCTGTTTGAGGTGGTGGGAAGAAATCAGTGCCACTTAGACAATTCCTCACTTGAACAGACGCAATGATTATCGTTCTATGACTCCCTGAGAGGGGCTGGAGTCAGGTGGGGATCGGGTTCTTCTCCCAGGGCACAATGATGGGACAGAAGGAAACAACCTCAAGCTGTGCCAGGGGAGGTTCAAGTTGGATATTAGGAAAGATTCCTTCACCCAAAGTGTGGCCAGGCATTGGAAGGGGCTGCCCAGGGCAGGGGTGGGGTCACAATCCCTGGAAGTGCTCAGAAGACGTGTGGATGTGGCACGTGGGGGGACACAGTTCAGTGGTGCGGGGTTAATGGCTTCACTCAGTTGCCTCAGAGATCATTTCCAATGCAATGATTCTATGAATTCATTGATTCACCTTTGGCTTTCTCTGCCAGAGGAGTCCTGGGACGTCCTCACAGTGCAGGGAGCCTTTTGGCTGCAGCACAGGCCAGCAGCGCGTCTCACACCGACGTGAGGGTACAGATGAAGTTATTCCTCCTGCAGTGAGCGCCCTGCTCTGCAATCCGTGCCTCGACCCAGTTCAGGGCAGGTTAATACAAACTATTTGTAACTTGTCATGCCGAGGGCTGAGAGTGCGAGGAACAGCCCGGTGAGCATCCCCCTCCCGCAGCCGCAGGGAGCAGGGGGGCTCTGGGTGTGCTCCTTCCTCGGATATCGCACCAGTGATGGACGACACCATCAGACACCCGTAGCTGCTTAACGCAATTCCATTACCCAGGAAAAATTACAGTGCTTGGGGTGAAGAGCTGGGCTGGGAGAAATGACAAATGGGAGCAGAGCAGAGGGAGCCCCGGAGGACTGGAGACCTTGTAATAACACAAAGAAAAGTTCTGAGGGCTGGAGGGGCTGCATCGGTGGTGGTGACATCAGCCTGGCCCCACTGCTGCCTCTGCTTCCCTCCAGTTCCATTTTGTGTTCTTGAAGACTGTTCCATTGGGGACTGCGGTGTATCTCCAGTTGGTTCAGTTCCTCTTTGGGCTCTCAAACCCTGTATTAAAGTAATTACTCAAAGCCCAGCCTCTGAATAAAGCGAAAGCAAGCAACTGCTCAGAGGAAACACATCCAGTTCCTGCAGCGGTGTGGATGCTGAAGGCTTGGTTGCGGAGAGATTTTCCAGCTTTCTGCTAGGAAAACCTGCCTTGCTTTCACATGGATGCTGGCTGAAAGACAGAGGTTTTTGTAAACCAATTCCTTTATCTTGCAGGTGCAAGTATTGTTGTGAGACTGACTGAAGAAATATTTTGAAATGGGTGTTGTAGGGTTTAGCCAACCATCCTGGGAGGTGGATGATCAAAGGACCAATAACCTTATGTCAGTCAAGCGAACTAAGATATAAAAACGAGTCTGTAAATTAATAAATAATTCCCTTCCACCCCATTTCTTCCTGGATGGAATCTATGTCATTTCTTGCCGTCCCCGGTACAACAGCGACACAGCGGGAGCAGAAGATGCTGAGTGGGAGGGAAAGGGTGGCCTGCTCTTGTTCTCACTCGGTTTCAAGTCTCTGCACCCCTCTCCTGCTGCTCTGACTCTGGGACCAGCTTTCCAAGGTGTCCTGTGGGTGCTTCCCATCCCAAACAGGGACAACACAAGGTTCTGCCTTCATCCTCCACCCTCTCCCCGCACCCCTGTGAATTTTGTACCTGGGACGCTCATCTTTAAGCTCAAATTAAACCACCCAGACAGCTCTTGTGATCAACGTTCAAAACATCTGCCACCTGACATAAAAGCTGCTAATGACATCTGCCCAGCAAACTGAGATATTAAATCTGGTTTTTCCACAAATCCTTCTCCGTTTTCCCAAATGCCACTCCAAATTCCCCTGTCCTACCTCTCACTCCAGGCTGGAACCCAAACCTCAGCACATAAAAAATATTTAATTATGTCCCCTGATCTGTTGCAAAACTCAGCCTGCCACTGAGTAAGGAAACACTCACCTTAAACTGGATTTATTTTCTTTCTCACTTAAAGTATCCCCTCCTTGTCCTCCCTCCCAGGCCTTGTTCTGTCCCCAGCCAAACCCCTTTTACTCCAAAATTGTCACTTCTGGCTCCAGCCTGGTGTTCCAGCCTCTCCACAGCATCATCACGCTCCCATTCTGTTGCTCATGTGTGGGAAGTGTTTCCACGACAGCAAGAACTGATCTTTTGATCCTATTCATCCCCTCCTTAAATTCCCTATTCCCACAGCACCTCCCTTGAGAGTGCATATGCTGCTGGTACACTGAGGCCACCAAGTTGATCTGTATTTTTCCCTGTACCCTGCCATTAATTAACACAATCAACCCCACAATCACACAGACAACAGCTTTTCTCTGAACACAATCCTACCGGAAAACTTTTAAAAAACCCCACCAAAGGGTTTAAACCTTTAACCAAACCAACCCAAACCATTCTTTCAAGAACTCAGTGTGCTGGGAAAAGGTTTCTTTTAGGAATAAAAACCCAGGTTTGAGCGACGTGCTCTGTAAAAGTCCAACAGAAGAGGCTCAGGGAATGATGGAAAATATTTTTGTGTGAATGCTGTGGAATGTGCTGGGGAAAAGCACAGATTATTGGGGAACAGGTGACCTGCACCTCACACTGAGACATTCTGCAGACAGAGAGGCACCATGGAAACCTTCTGGCATTGTCAACAGAGCCAAAAAAGGGAGACATTTACTGCCCTAAAAGAATTCTGAGCTCAGTAGAGACTGACAAACAGAATTACTCAAAACCATGTGGCAATTCCAGCACCTGCAGATACAGAACAGGCCGAACCCCAGACTGCCAAATACTTTTCACAACCACACATTTAACCTGAATATTTGTGAGCTGTGCTTTTGGTCCTGCTGCAGTTTTTAGCCCTTTGCTAAACTCTGAGTAATTAAAGCCTCTTCTGTCCCACAGCTCACAGAACTCAAGCAACTGCTCAAAAGGACTGAATGACTGACAGAGCTGCACCTTTGGGAATGCCAGGGGTAGGACTGAGGCATCTGAGCTATCCTCTGCTCTTGGACACAGCCAGATGGAGATGGGGAAGTGCTGCTGTTCCAGCTACAAACACTTTCCATTTGTGAATCGCTCCCAAACAGACACCAGCACCCCCATGTTCCTGGGCACCTGAAACCCTGAGGCGAGACTGTAACTCACTGCAGTTCATGGTGCAAGACACTAAACCAGGCTGTTCCTTTGCAGCTCGGATTTTCCAGCAGCAGGATCTGGAATTCAGGATGTGCTGTGCCACACCACCACTCAATACACCCCAGTGGGTCTTAAAATTACAATTTGTGGGCTGAAATGTGATCGGGTCACTTTTGCAAACAATTCCATGAGGAGTTTATTTCAGCCTTTCAGGGATTCTAAAGGACAAAATGTTTGCATTTGTGTCAGGTGTTCCTGGGTTTCATAAATCCGGGATTTAACTAGGCAATTGCACGTGGCAAAATAATTACAGCTGTTATAAAGTGTGTGTTTAAGTGGAAGAGCTGCTCGCAGAATAAGGCTCAGACAAGTGAGAAGCGGGAAAGCAGAGAGTCCTGGCATTTCCTCGGGACACCTGCATGGTGATGGAATATTCTGGAATGACTGGGAGAGGATGCTGCTGGCTGAGGAGTGCCCCCTCTTACCTTGACTCTGACGGTGACAGTGGCCAGCCCAGGAGGCATCGTACCCTTGCTGTCGAAGGCTTCCACGAGGAAGGTGAAGGTTGCTTCTGCGTCAGAGAAGGACTCATAATCCAAGGATTTCCGCAGCGACAGCTCTCCCGTGTGCTTGTTCAGGGCAAAATACTGCTGGGCTTCCTCGGTGCGGATCCGATAGTTCACGTCAGCACCCAGGTCCACGTCCTTGGCCTGCAGGGAACAGAGGGACCTCAAACAGAATCCATTCTCACCAAATATCCCTCCGAGATCTAAAGGGCAAACTGCTGCAAACTTCTTGAGTTCAGTTGTGTTGTTGTAATTGTATTCAATGTACACAGAGCCAAGGAATGAAACTCGCTGAAGGTTCAAGCCACGGGAAATGAGCACAATATTCTGGGAAAGCGGCACTGGAAGCTGAGTCTGGTCTTAGTTCTGCTCCCTGGGCACCTGCTATTGGTCACTGTCAGGGAGAGGATCACAGAATTCCCGAATGGTTTGGGTTGGAAGGGATGTTTAAGGCCAGCTTGTTTCTCCCCTGCCATGGGCAGGGACACCTTCCACTGTCCCAGGCTGCTCCAAGCCCCAATGTCCAGCCTGGCCTTGGACACTGCCAGGGATCCAGAGGCAGCCACAGCTGCTCTGGGCACCCTGTGCCAGGGCCTTCCACCCTCACAGGGAGCAATTTCTGTCTGACACCTGATTTAAATCTCTCCTCTTTTAGCTTAAAACTCTTCCCCTCGGCCTATCGCTATCCACCTGTGCAGACAGTGGCAGTGTAGGTTTTGCTGTTTCATTGGTTGTTTTTATTAATTGCTATTATTTCCTAACTAACCTTATCTTCAAAGGTTATTTTTAGTACCTGGCTAAAGGTCATGCATTTTTCAGCCTGCTCAGTGTCACGGAATCACAGAATCACAGACTGGTTTGGGTTGGAAGGGACATCAAAGCCCATCTCATTCCACTCCCTGCCATGGGCAGGGACACCTCCCACTATCCCAGGCTGCTCCAAGCCCTTTCCAACCTGGCCTTGGACACTTCCAGGGATCCAGGGGCAGCCAGCCACAGCTTCTCTGGGCAAAAAAACTTCCCCCCACGCTGCAGTTCACAATCTTTTATGTCAGTCTCACTGCCAAGTTAAGAACGAACCCTGAATATTGCAGAACAAACACTCCCCACCTTCCCTCCCCGCTGCTTCCTTACCTCCAGCTGCAGGAAGACAGTGCCTGGTGGGAGATTTTCTGGCACGCAGACGGTGTAGGAAGCGTTGGTGAACACAGGGCTGTTGTCATCAATATCCAGCACCTTGATGGCCAAGGTGAGCGTGGAGCGCCGGGGGTCCACGGCTCCGTCCGTCGCCTCCACGATGAGCTCGTAGTAATCCCTCGCCTCCCTGTTCAGCTTCACTGCCGTGTAAATGCTGCCGTTGGAGGTGATCCGGAAAAGGTTCCTGAAGTTTGCCAGACTGTAATGGACTTGCCCATTAACCCCAGCATCTGCATCTGTAGCCTGGAGAGACAGCAGGAAAAGCGTGGATTAATGCGCAAATTCCAAACCTCCGAGGGAGATGCCCGCAGGAGAGAAACCAGGTGGGGCAGGGAAGGATTCTGCCAAATCTGTGGTGTCCAGGAGGGCTTGTCTGGGGCAGCCTGCCTCTCTCTGAGCTTTGACTGAAGATAAAACATCCCACAGAAACAAACGGCCCAATTCCCAGTGACAGGAGCCAGGCTAACTGGATCCTAACTGGATTTCCCCAGGAGAAAAGGCACATTCAGCTGCTCAGCCTTGGACAACGTTTGACAGGACAAGAGGACACAGCCCGAAGTTGTTCCAGGGAGGCTCAGGTTGGACAGCAGCAGGAATTTCTCCATGGAAAGGCTGCTCAGGCCTTGGCAGGGGCTGCCCAGGGAGGTTTGGAGTCCCCGTCCCTGGAGGTATCCAGGGAAGGCCTGGAGGTGGCACTCAGTGCTCTGGTGGGGATCAAGCACAGGTTGGACTCAATCCTGAAAGTTTTTCCAACCTAAATGATTCTGGGATTCTATCCTATGATTCTCTGAACTTCAACAGAAGATGAACTTGATGCTCGTGAAGCCAAGCCTGCAGAGAATTGTAACGCTGAAGGATCTTCAGCATCGGGCGGTGTCTGAGAGGAATTTTTATTTAACACTGATTTAGTGTTTCATTGCTGCCCAAATCCTTACGGAATATGAATTTAGATGAAGGATGGATGCAGACAGACAGAAGGGGCACATCAGTTAGAAAGTTTCTTTCCACTTAACACATTTGTCACACTCAGTGATATTTTCATCGCTGCTCTCTGAAGAACTACTTAAATTTCTGGTTTGCTCATCCTTATTCTTCAAACCCAAACGTTATCACATTTCATCCTTATTCTTCTCTGCTCAGAACAGGCTGATGACTACCACCGAAAACCATTTAGATTTCTTCAGCTGGGATCTTTGTTCTCACACACTGAACCAGCCTCAGATTTCAGTGTCAGCCAAATAATTCTTGTTATCACATAATTATGGGGACGGACAAAATGAATAGGCTTTCATAGAGCTCTCACGTTTAAATGCTGACCTGTTATTTTGCCTCCTCTTAATTAAATTAGGGTGTGATGAACAAGGTTATGTAAATTAAACAAAGGGCGCTCTGTGAGCAAGGTATTCTCATTTATTTGCCTTCATGAATGACATCTGTGAAGACCATGTGACATTTGCATGTTTTGTTTTCAGAACAATCTCCGGGAATGCTTAATTCCAGTGACGGTGTTCACTGTAAGGCTTGGTAATGAAACTGTTTATCTTGCTGGAAATCAATTAAAAGTTAATTAAAATTGCTAATAAGGAAAAAATCACTGTGTTTCTCCCCTGCATTTACACCCATGTGCTAAGCAGGGTTTGCTACAACTTCATTCTGACTGGTCCTTGGATATCACATCCTTCTAATCCACATCTGTCAGTTGGATTTGCTTAATTCACAATCAATTCAATTTCCTCGCTAGAAATAACTGATCCAAACAAACAAACAAACTACAACAAAAACCCCAAAAGTCCCATAGGAATCTCCAAGAGTAATCTGAAATATGCCTGTAGTTGGAAACCGTGACAAAAGATTCTCATGAGACAACGTTTTCGTATCAGGTTAGTTCGGAGGGATGCTTTGGAATACATAAACTTCTTGTTTTGGGAAGGAAAGTAAAATTACTTTCAAATACATGGCAGGATTTGCAACTGGGTTCCTAAAAACATGACTGTGAATGTTGTGAACTCATTTGTGCACGTCCTTAGGCAGAAACACCTTTGCCACATTCTGCAGGACTGATTTGATTCACAGAGTACCAGAATGATTCAGGTGGGAAAAGCCCTCCCAGCCCCTGGAGTCCAAGCTGTGCCCGATGCCCACCTTGTCCCCAGCCCAGAGCGCTGAGTGCCACCTCCAGCCCTTCCTTGGACACCTCCAGCCATGGGCACTCCAAACCTCCCTGGGCAGCCCCTGCCAAGGCCTGAGCAGCCTTTCCATGGAGAAATTCCTGCTGCTGTCCAACCTGAGCCTCCCCTGGCCCAGCCTGAGGCCGTTTCCCCTTGTCCTGTCCCTGTTCCCTGGGAGCAGAGCCCGACCCCCCC
>VZTI01004799.1:100365-125590 GCA_013397865.1 Struthidea cinerea
GCTCCGCTCCCTGCCCTGGACACGCTCCAGCCCCTCCAGGGCTCTCTGGCCGGGAGGGCCCAGGACTGGACACAGCCCTCGAGGTCCCTCAGCAGGGCCAGCCCAGGGGATGGGCCCTGCCCTGGGCCTGTGGCCACCCCATGGCTGGCACAGCCCAGGGCCCATTGGCCTCCTGCCCCCCTGGGCACCCCTGGGCTCCCGTCCAGCCGCTGGCACAGCACCCCCAGGGCCTTTCCTGACGGGCCCTTTCCAGCCCCTCTGCCCCAGCCTGGAGCTGCAGGGCTCGGGGTGAGCCCAGGGCAGGAGCCGGCACTTGGCCCTGCTGGACCTCAGCCCATGGACCCAGCCTGTGCCGATCCCTCTGCAGAGCTCCTGCCCTCCAGCACACCACACTCCCACCCAGCCCCGTGTTCTCCATGCACTGACTGAGGCTGCACTCGATCCCTTCATTCAGATCGTTGTTAAAGATATTGAACAGGTATTTCCACACAGAGTAGCAAGCAAAGCATCATTATTAAATCCAATTACCTAATTGGGATTATACCACCATAACACCGGTGAAGAATTCACGTTTTACCACATTAAACTTGAAAAGAGTTAATGTCCTCTTTATGGATAAGAGAGAAAAAGAGTTTAATCTGGTTCCTAAAAGAATCTTTCTCAAGGGTGTACAACTGTTCCCACATGGAAATCATTTCCCAGAGCCTCTCGGAGCCTGTGGGAAGCAGCTCCATGGAGAAGGACTTGCTGTTGGTGTGGACGCTCTCTGTCCCTCTTTGCAGTCATTGCTTTGTACCAAAATGGACAACTTCAACCCCAATTTCACCCCCAGATCTGTCACCAGCAGGTGCAAGACTTGCCAGGAAGGTGAGGGAACAGAAGGTGTGGAAAACGGGGAGCTTTCAGAAAGTTCTGCTTCAGCCCTGGTTGAACTTATCCCGACCCTGACAAAAAGGAACCAGTGACATCCCAATCAATTTAATCCCATTTGGTCATTGCCAACACTGGGCTGAATTCCCTGAGTGAGCAGGTACAGAGGTGGAGAGAAGCAAGGAAACAGTTCACTCCCATGTAACCTGAGTCCCAAACAAAGTCCCAAAGCCAAGGAGACAACGGCAGGACTGAAACGAGGAGAGAGCACATTCCTACGCCCACTCGAGGCTTTCTACCACAACTCATCCCCACAAAAAATACGGTGAGAGCTATGAAGTTTTGGCAGGTAAAGGGCCACCAGATGACAGCAGACCTTAAGAGAAGCTGCAGATCTGTTCACAGGCAGAAGTCTCAGCCTTGAAGAGGTTGCTCCTACCTGACACGAGGCAGCAGAAACAGCAGCTGTGATTGCTGGAGGCAGCACAGCCCTCAAAGGCCGCTGGGGACACAGACACCATGGAAACTGAGAACAAAAAACAACCCCAAAAGAAAAGCAAAAAAACTCCAAACAAGAGGAGAGAACCAGCAAAAAGAGGTAAATTTCAAAAGCAATGGAAGAGATTCCAAGACAGAGCCATAGTGTCAGTGCATCTCAAATGTTGGCCCATTTCTACCTCTCCCATCTCACAGAATCACAAAATTCTGGAATGGTTTGGGTTGGAAGGACCTTAAAGCCCGTCCAGTGCCACCCCTGCCATGGACAGGGACACCTTCCACTGTCCCAGGCTGCTCCAAGCCCCAATGTCCAACCTGGCCTTGGACACTGCCAGGGATCCAGGGGCAGCCACAGCTGCTCAGGGCACCCTGTGCCAGGGCCTGCCCACCCTCCCAGGGAACAATTCCTTCCCAATATCCCATCCATCCCTGCCCTCTGGCACTGGGAAGCCATTCCCTGTGTCCTGTCTCTCCAGTTCCTGCTGCAGGGTCCCTCTCCAGCTGCCCTGGATCCCTTCAGACCCTGGAAGGAGCTGTGAGCTCTCCACACAACCTTCTCTTCTCCTGGCTGAGCAGCCCCAGCTCTCCCAGCCTGGCTCCATAGGGGAGGTGCTCCGGTCCCCTCAGCAGCTCCGTGGCCTCCTCTGGACCTGCTCCAACAGCTCCATGTCCTTCTTACGTTGGGGGCACCAGAACTGTGCACAGAATTCCAGGTGGGGTCTCAGCTGAGCAGAAGAGAGAGGGAGCATCCCCTCCCGCCGCCTGCTGCCCACGCTGTGGGATGAGCCCAGGACACATCTCCTGGTGTTTATCCAGAATCAGGAAAAGTGTGGCCATCTGAAGAGACAGAGCAAGCACCGCTGCTATTCCAGTGACTCCTCAGATCTCCTGGATGACTCTTACTTCCATCTCTGATTTATCAAGCACTGCATGATAAAACAAACCTGGAAACCTGGGAATAGGAATGACTCAGTACTCTACATCCCAGAAAATACCTCCCACATTTATTAGAGATTCCATCACCTACGAGGTGACAGCCCCTACCTGACGTGGTGACTTCAGATTTGTGTTACCAACTCTGCTTCCACATTACCAGGAAACCCTCTGGAATATAAACCAACCGTGTTCTAGAGTAACAAATGATCTCCCTCCATCTCAAACAGCAGGAAAACACAGTTCTGAGAGATGGGAATGACTAAGACACCTCCTGAAGGATCATTAACTCTGAAATATAATGACAAGGGCTTGAATGTCAATATTCATGATATCATTATCATCCTTCTCAAAAGAAACCTGCTGTTACATCCCCACCTCCTGCTCACGATGGTGACAGGATTTAGGCAGGTTAACTGAGGATTTGTGCCTGGAATGTTGGAGCTGGAAAACAGCAAAACAAGGTTGTTATTCCTACTTGTCTCCAAATCAAACACAGTGGCAGGGTATCCCCCTTTCCTGCAAGCTGAAACATTTCTTAGGGACCACTCTGCCACAAAAACAGCTTCCTCCAGTTTCAATTTCCCTTCTTCAGGAGCAAAAGTTCCCCAGAATCCCTACCCAAGCCAACCAAAACCCTGATTTTTGGACAACTCCTCCAGTATCCCAGCAAACCCCACAGCTCAAGGCAGGAATTGTGCTGGAGGATCCAAATGATGCTGCTGGTGAGAATTATTGTTCTCATGGCAGACAACATGATTTTTTATTACTAGGGGTTTAATAGGTTTATTATTGAGGGCTTAATAGGTTTATTATTCTGGGTTGGAAGTATTCCCAAGCCCCTCATTTTTGTCAAACAGCAAATCAAGTGTGGGTGGGAGTGTTAGATTGGATTTTGTACTTGTTTTGCAGGGAGATTACAGTTTGTGCCCACAGGACAAAATTAACATCTCTCAGGTGCAGTCAGAGGCCACAAACATCTGAAATGTGCCTGACCTCTTGGTCATGAACCGAATATTTATAAATATTTTAAGGAGAGAACATCAGTCATCAATAAAAGTTTGGTCTTTTCTTCTTTTCCTAAAGTTCAGGAAGGCTTTTCCTCTCTTTTGTTCTTTTTGCCTGCTTTTACACAGCCTTTCACTTTTTAAATTTTCTTAGAGGGATGGAGCAGCTCTGCTGGGAGGAAAGGCTGGGAGAGCTGGGATTGTTCAGCCTGGAGAGGAGAAGCTTTGGGGTGACCTCACTGTGGCCTTGCAGGGCCTGCAGGAGCTGCAGGAAACATGGAGAGAGACTCTTTACAAGGCCTGGAGGGACAGGGAATGGCTTCCCAGTGCCAGAGGGCAGGGATGGATGGGATATTGGGAAATTATGGGATATTAGATGGATGGGAATTGTTCCCTGGGAGGGTGGGCAGGCCCTGGCACAGGGTGCCCAGAGCAGCTGTGGCTGCCCCTGGATCTCTGGCAGTGCCCAAGGCCAGGCTGGACACTGGGGCTTGGAGCAGCCTGGGACAGTGGAAGGTGTCCCTGCCCATGGCAGGGGTGGCACTGGGTGGGCTTTGAGGATCCTCCCAACCCAAAGTCAAGAGAAATTCCAAAAATAACTTTAAATTGGATTGACGTTGGAGAAATACTTGGGAGCCCAGCTAAATGTGGAGATTCTAAACAGGATATTCCATCTGTGATTTAGAAAGTTTTCGTTTCGGGAGGGTTTTTTGGTGTTTTATTTTTTTCCAGTGTGCAAATGCATTGGTTTCATCTCTTGACCATATTGCCAAAGAACACACTCATCAAAACCCCAAATTTTGCATCATCCTTCAAGGACAACCAAGTCTCCAAAGTGAGGATTTGGTTGTGTGCCAGCCTGAAGAAAGCTGGGCTGGTTGAAGCTCTGAAGTGTTAAAATGCATTAACTCTTGCAGGAGCTTTGCCAGCCCATCCAGTGCTGGGTTTGCAGCCGTGAGCTTTTGGATTTTCATTTATTTTCATTTATATTTGCTCTTAGGGTTTAACTGCTCTTAATGTTTGGAGTCACCTTTAATTGGGTTTGGAATTAACCCTCCAGGTGCACTGGAATTAGCAGAGACCATGGAAATAATCAACCAAGGTTCTTCTGGCTTGTCTAATGCCTAAAAATGTGGCAGTGTTGGAACATTTAGAGGGTGTTTCCTTTATCCTGCTCTGAGTATAGTGACGGATAAGCTGCCATGACCTGGGAAGTCAGTAGGATGCTGAAGCTCCTGGAGGATATCCACAGAACCTGCAGGATTTTTCCAAAGGACATGTGTGCATTTGGGTCTCAAAGAAGTAGAATTTGCCTTGAAATTTCAAGATAGTCAAAAACAAAGAATCCCAAATGGGTTGGAAGGGACCTTAAAGCCCATCCAGTGCCACCCCTGCCACGGGCAGGGACACCTTCCACTGTCCCAGGCTGCTCCAAGCCCCAGTGTCCAACCTGGCCTTGGGCACTGCCAGGGATGGGAATCAAGCATCAAAATCCTAAAAGGGCGTGAATTAGAGACATGAAATCACTGATTCAGAAGATTTCGTTCGCCATCAGGCAGAAGGAGATAACAGGGCCTAAAGACATCCCAAAAATGTAAAGTGTCAGGAGACAAAACCAAGAATTCCTCCACAATCAATGCCACGAATGTGCTGATAGCAAATATCAATATTTCCACTAAAGCACAATTATTATTTGGAGGGCAAAGATGCAAATGAATGCACAAATAGAATAAATAAATTTTGGGAACAGGGAAGACAAGAGCGCAGCTTTTGGAATCCCTTCAGCTTCAGAGGTCACGCTATGGGTGGCAAGGAGCTGTTTTAACCTCTTCGATCCGTGCCCAAGCTGACCTAAGTTCAAGGAACAGTGGAAAAAGATGAGGAACTGTGGCTGCAGCCACTGCTGCCAGATATCCTCCAGGAATTCCCTGGTGCCAGCAGAAAGAGGGAATTCTGCTTGGCACTGATGGTCTGGAATGGAAATAAATTGCCCAAATCTATGACCCCACCTCCTTCTCCTCACACCACAGACATCAATCTTGTGGTGAGAGGAATTGGCCTGTTAACAAACATGAAAATCCAACTAGCAGCACGTGAAATTCTTTCTGTGACCACCATCTCCATGAGGATCTTGACAGAGACAGTGCTGAAAGTCTTATTAAAGTCCTTTCTATCCTTCCTGGGGACAAATTCCTTAATAAACTAAAGGGATGATACCACCAAGGTTCTCTCCCAAGGGTCTTGTGATCATCCAACCACTTATAAGAAATGAAGTCTGAACTTTCTCTGGTTGGAGTTCACCTGCCACATTCTGATGCTCTGCTTTTGGGGCCTGATTCTCTGATTTTGGGGTCTGATTAGCTTTTTTGTGGATTCTGACTCTCAAATCCCAGCTGCTCCCGTTGGTTTTACACCCATGAGATGAATTCAAGCTCCATTGTTAGGCGCTGGGTCATGCGGTGAGCAGGAGTCCTGGACTCGCTCAGGGTATCTGAGATTTACTTTAGAGCCTGGGATTTTACTCTTCCCCAAAGGCTCAAGTCCTTTCCCTCCTGGATTGTCCTCTCCTGCCATTAAATCCCCTTTTTTTTCCTGGTCTTGTCCTATTTCCTTCACCTCTACTTTTAATTCCTTTCCCTCCTGGATTGTCCTCTCCTGCTGATAAATCTCCCTTTTTTCCTGGTCTTCTCCTTTTTCTTCCACCTCTAATTTTCCTTCAAGCCGTCTTAGGGTCCAGGAAACTCGGGAATTCAATTTCAGGGGCCTGTATTTTTAGCACAGACAATGTGCAATCTGCAGTGCAGGTTTTGGGAAGTCACACCCTTCGCACAGAGAACAAGGCACCGGGGATTCAGCAAAACCCAGATTCCTTCCTAGACTTTTCCACAAGATCTTGTCATGTAATAAAATAATGGTATCACAGATGCTTTGGGATGCGAGGGACCTTAAAGCTCATCTCATTCCAAGCATTCCATGGGCATGGGCAGTAATTCTTCACCAGCATTTTAAGGAGTTTTCCTGCTGGTAGAAACACAGGATGAGCTGCTTGAGAGAGATCTCCAGAGGTCATTTAGTCCAACACAACAAGCCTTACCCAACAGCCGTGAAATTTAAACCGGGCTTTAAATCCAGGGTTTATCACTTTATGAATTTATTAAATAAAAACAGGAGCCTGTTAGAATTCACTGATACCCGCAGACAGAAAGCTCTGTTGGGAAATAATTACATTTCATCAGCATGCAGGAGGGCCAGTTCAGTACAACCAAAAGGATTCCTCCAGACTTTCCCATCTTTTCCTGTAGGTAGAATAACTCCATCCTAAAAACCAACTCTCCTAAAGCATTTCTTTCGTAATTTAAAACCAAGCAGGTGACAGAGGTATCACACACCCTGCAAACTGCTGTCATTACTGGAATTAATTTATCCTGGCTCCATTTTAGGGAAGATCCAAGGACCAGTGGTACTTGAGCACATCCCTATATACTTTATCCCTATTTTCCATCTAATTTATTCCCTAATTTATCTCCCCTTGACAGCAACACGTTCCTGCTGGAGATTGCAGACAGTGCTGATCAGCAACACAAAAATACCCAACAATAAAATTATGGCGTTGGGTGAAAGAATCTGGATATAAATAAAGCCTCACATGAATAAAAACTTTAGTCAAGTGATGTCTTTCCTCTCCTGGGCCCCATCAGCTCAACAGCTTCTCATTTAACCCCAGGTTGCTTTTTTAGAGTCTGAAACAAACTGCTTGGCACTGTCTTCCCCTGCCCAAGGACGTGAACATGCCTGCCGATCAATATATTGATCCCTTTCCTAAATGCCGTTCCATCTTTTTTACCTCCCATGCCCTGGGATCGATGAAAATGCAGCGTACAACACAGATCATCACCAAGCACCATCTCCAGCTGCTTTGGACTGCAAGAAAGTGCCTGAATTTCACTGTCAAGTTTCCAGTTGGAGCCTTTGGATTCCTGGGGCCCTTTGTGGAGACTTCCACGCAGCAATTGTGCTCCTGCCTTGCTGGGGGATCCCTGGGATGAGACGGGGAAGGAGCAGCAGGGAATCCAATCCACCTCTGGCTGCCCCAGTTTAGACAACACAGCCTGGAATAAAAGGGATTGGAAACACATCCGCTCCACTGGCAGCATTCTCCTGGCTGCCTTTTGTTCTCTTAATCTTCAGGAGGCTCCTGGAATGCCCTCAGGCAGCACTCCCGTGCCAGGGCCTCCAGGAGCTCCAGCTGGCAGCAGAGCTGCTGGAGAGGGAGAGCACTTCCAAGTGTGGATATCGCCTGCCTGCACGGAACAAACCCTCCGGACCCTCCTTCTCCCACAGGAAAGCTCTCACTGCCCTCCTGCTGCATCTCCTTGGGAGCCCAACCCCCAAATATTACCAAAATCCTTATGGGAATCCCTTTGAAAGCCCAGCTTTCCCACTGAAAACAAAGCAGAGCGTGGAAATCTCCTGTCTGTGCCAGGAGTTATTCCTGGGAGTGTTCAGATTCATTGTTTTATCCCCCAAATTGCTTAGAATCCCCTGGATCCCTGGAAGTGTCCAAGGCCAGCTTGGACAGGGCTTGGAGCAAGCTGGGATAGTGGAAGGTGTCCCTGCCCACGGCAGGGGCGGAATGGGATGAGATTTAAGATCCCTCCCAACTCAAACCACTCTGGAATTCTGACAATGAGCCCAGGCACCCCATCCTGAGACCAAACCTCATGGTCAAAAATCCTGAGGGATCCAAGTGGTTGAGCACCTTTTCCATGTCCTTCCTCTCCAGCTCCTCTGCTCCCACAAGCAGCAGGGTCAGATCTTGGGTTTTAAGGCAAAAATCTCTTGCTAAATTATTTTCCCTGGCTAAAATGGGAAGATGGCATTCAAAAGGGAAAGGGATGCGACAAAATCGGTCATTTGATTCAAAATCCACTGTACCACTGCTTGCTCTGGTGGATTTTAGGTTTCTGTTGGAAATGAGTAAAAAACTTCCTGAAAAGCAGCTTGGTTAATCAGCGGGTGAATTCTTGGTAGGGAAAACACACAGCACGATAAGGATTGTCTTCCTCTACCAGGCTATTCCCACCTAAGACAGGCCTTTATGTACATCTGAACCACATTAAAGCTTCCACGCAAAGTTTATTGCCATTAGCACCTCTCCCATACCCGCTGTGGTTTTATCTGCGGCCAAGCACAACGCACCAAAAGCTATTTCAGTTTTGAAAGAACGCCCCCAAACTACACAGCTACACCCAAACTCTCGTCACCATTATTTCAATAACCTCACTGGAGCCAGAAAAAAATGCCAAATGCCCCCCATCTCTCTTTTTTTATACTGTGGAATGGCATTTCCGATGGATATCTCTGTATCCATTTGCAGTTGAGAACATGAGACTGCAGAAATAGACCCAGTGTTTGGGCTATAAAGAAAAAGCTTTCTCCATCCAGGGATAAGCAGCACAGGAAATGACAGAAGCAGTTTCTGTCACTCCAAGCAGGAATAAACGATCCCAAGGCTTCAATAAATATTTTCATTTCCACACAACTTAGGAATTGCACTAATTTAGAAGCCAGAGAGCTTCTTGTGGCAATAACTTGTTGTATTTTACTGTTCTGTCGAAGCTAAAAGTAGACCCAAGCTCGTGCTTGAGAAGATGATTGAGCCTTGAGGGCCCCCAGCTAAGCACAAAATGGATTTGAAAGGTATTTGGGACTGATTGGAAATGTTCCACCCTCGCCTTTTAAAGATGCAAAATGAAAAACAACCACCCAGGAAGGCGATGACAAAAAGCAGAGCAGTAATTTAATCATTCCTCAAAACTGACTGAATTGCACTGAGGGATCCCAACTTTGTCCAAGGCTCCAAACCACCTCTGATGTCTTATTAAATAATAGAAGGATGGGAAGGAACATGATTATTATGGGTATTTGGGTTCCCACGGTACCCAAAATGTCCTGTTTTCCTGAAGCTTCGACTTAAGGAGCTCCCATTTTCTCTTGATATGGTTGCTACCAGAAAAAAAAAAAAAGGGCAGATTTTCCACCTAAATTCCTGAAAAATGCTTCCCAGTTCCTCTCTTACCTCCAGCTCCTGCTGGATCCAACCTTAGTGCAGCCACTATGAGACATTATATTCAACTTCTTGATTAAAAATCCCTCTAATTCCTATTTGCTTCCTTCACTTGAGTCAGGAAAAACAGACATTACCAAAAAAAGTGATGTTTTCTTCAAGAGACTGAATCCTCACCCAGAAGACCCCCAAGTGTTATAAAAATTTACAGCTTCAAACCCTCACATTAACACTATCGCCTATTTTTATGCCAGGTCACCAATTATTTCACTCAAGGGTTTAACTGATTTTCCCCTTAATGGCCTTAAAACTTCCTCCAGGTGTGACAATTTCCTCCACGTGGGCGTCGCTTGCTCAGCAGGTTTGAATTCTATTTCAAAATCAATCATTTAAAAGTGTGGCAACACTGTTTTAACCCAGCAAATCTGTTATCAGCAAGTTTTTACAGCGGCGAAAAACCAGCTTTTAATGGGCTATTTCTAAATGAAAAAGTATTTTCAGTTCTTTAGCACAGAGAAGAAAACAATTCCAATATTTTAAAGCCCCACAACGTGAATTTGTAGCCACGAATGGAGAGTTTGCATTTAAACCTGAGATACTGGGACGGGTTTTTGTCTAAGGCACGATTATTTTGTGCTCTTTCCTCATTGTCTGCACAATCTGGGTACTAAAATAAACAATTTTAATGACTTACCCTTACTTGACCAACAAAAGCATTGGCTTCCTCTTCCTGCACAGAGAGGTTTTTGGGCAGAAACATGTCAAAAACTGGTCCGTTGTCATTGACATCTGTCACCACGATATTGACAGTGGCAGTCGAGGTCTAGGCAGAAAAAGAACATTTTGAAGAAATTCTCTTTATTTTACAGCTTCCCAGGTGACAACCCTCCTGTTACTTATTAGGCAGAATCACAGGTAAGCAGATTATCAATGTTTTTGTGAAAAAGGAGGCATTTCAAGAGTTTATTTGGAATTTTCAGAAGACAAAACAAGCTCAAGACCGACTCATATGTGAGAGATGCGTGATAAAAACCAGATATCTTTTCTTTTTTATACAGTATTTTAAGGATTTTAGGAGTTTTTGTTGTGAGTGGGGGGGAAAATGTGGAAATACCAAAATTTGCCAGAAAGTGAAAAGGAAATTTAGTGACTTATCAACCAAAATATGCCACGGTGATGATTAAATGAGCTGACGAGGCAGCACAATCATCCTGTGTCACCTCCCTGTGACATCCTTCCCCCACCCCACCCTCATGATCTGCTTTGCAGCCCAATTTTAACATCCCAGGAGGTGGGAACAACAGAATCAACTGTATTTAATATAAAATGTCAACAAAATGTGTCTGTGCAGTAATGGCGCATGGGCAAGGACTTTGCTCATCAGATGGAGAAAGGCAAAGCCGTTCATTGCGCAGTCAGAATTCCCTAAATCCCAGCACCCAGCAGGATCTAACATCCTATAAACAGGAAAGATGTTCCCCACAGTGTCCCCCAATCACCTGGGGCATTGCACAGATTTTACCTATGATGGTAACAGGCAAACAATGCCCTATAAGGCCCCAAACTGCAATGAACACTTCTCACAGGCCCAGTCTGTCCATAAACACACAATCCTCTCTCAGTCCGTCCCCAGTGACCTGGATGCACTCCCAGGGTCACCTCCGGGCCCAGGACAGAGCCCCTCTCTCTGATCCTCAGGGCCTCTCTTCCAGCACATAGTGCACCCCAACATGTCTGTGCTACCTGTGGAGATTTTCTCTCCTGATCGAACAGGTGGAGAGGGAAATAACTTTGTTGGCTTGAGTCACATCCCTTTTCTCTGCTCCCACAGACTGAGAGTTCCAGACCAAAACCCCACGCTGCTGTATTTCATAAATTGTTGTGTCGTGTCCAAGATATTGATTTTCAAATCAATTCATCCAACTCAGTGTCTTAAATCTTAAACCTTTCTTGTGCCTTCTGATACTTTGCATCAAACTCCACTGAGGGAAATTTGGGCCCTCCCGGCCAGAGAGCCCTGGAGGGGCTGGAGCGTGTCCCGGGCAGGGAAGGGAGCTGGGAAGGGGCTGGAGCCCCAGGAGCGGCTGAGGGAGCTGGGAAAGGGGCTCAGCCTGGAGCAAAGGAGGCTCAGGGGGGACCCTGTGGCTCTGCACAACTCCCTGACAGGAGGGGGCAGCCGGGGGGGGTCGGGCTCTGCTCCCAGGGAACAGGGACAGGACAAGGGGAAATGGCCTCAGGCTGGGCCAGGGGAGGCTCAGGTTGGACAGCAGCAGGAATTTCTCCATGGAAAGGCTGCTCAAGCTTTGGGACAGGCTTAAAAGGGGAGTGGTGGAGTCCCCATCCCTGGAAGTGGTGAAAAAGTGAGAGGAGTGGCACTTGGCAGTGCCAACAACATGGTTTAGTTGCAAGGTGGTTCCTGGTCACAGCTTGGACTTGATGACCTTGGAGGTCGTTTCCATCCATAACAATTCCGTAATTCCATGAAATGTTTACGGCAGGACAGTGACAGCAATCACACAGTGGAGATGTGACCCCAGAAGAAACCCCTTGCTTTAGGCACAACAAACCCGTTCGAAAGTGGCACCTCACAGGCTTCATAAAGAAACCTGCAACCATCTTCCCTTAACAAAAACCCCAAAACGGCAAAATCAAGAAACAAAGGAAAAACCAAACCAAAACCCCAACCAAAAAGTCTGAATGGAGACCTGCATCTCCTGGTGCACTACTGGTGCTGGAATCAGGCTCTTCCCAGCTCCAGACACAGCTGGTGTATCTGCATGAGATCCCAAAAGCTCCAGAAAATAACTCTTTTCTACTTAAAAGGTCACAAATGCAGAGGATTTTGAACCAAGCCAGCACAAGGTGCTTCCAGGCTGGCAGCTTCTGCTTGCTGAGCCCCAGCTACTTGCTCACTGTTCCCGAAACTACCATTCCCACATTCCACTTCCATAAGGAAAATGCACTTTCTACCCTGTTGTCCGCACAAAAGCCACTCCAGAATGTTTGCTCTGCTGTGATGCACACTGAAAGTAAATCAGCTTTTCCAAAGGGAACTCAGTTCCATGAAATTCAGGGAAATAAACGGCCTCACATTGAATGAGCTGAGGCAACGCGGTGTTAAATAACAATGGCTTAAGGCGGGAATTCCCATTTGGAAAAGATTTCTTTTCATTCCAGGCAATTTTCTCAGGCTGTGGTTGATCATCTGCAGCATTTCTTTTCTTTGAGAGGATTTTAGAAGGAGAAAGACAGGGAAGAAGGAAAAGAAACGTTTGGAATTGTTTCCCAACTCTTATTTCAGGATTTTCAGTATTTTTCACATTCTTTACTCATCTTAAGCACTCTCCCGGCCAGCCAACACACCCAGGCCGGTGCTCCACTTGTCGTGTTTAAATATTCACTTCTGAATTTAAAAGGCAGGATTTTTTGCAGAGAAATAATATTTTGCAAGGGAAAAAGCCACCTTCTTGAGACGCCAAACAGGAAAATTAGTTTTGAAAATGTTACAAAATCTTCTTGCTAAACTCACAAGGGTGCTGAAATAAGATCCTGTAAGAAGAGCAACATTTCAAGTAATCCCTGGTTTTGTATTAGTCACAGTTCAGAAAATTATCAGATGCGAATGGATTCAGAATTCACCGTAGTAAGACCAATATTTCAAATAATCTTCCCTTTTTATTAATCACAATTTAGCAAATGATCAAAAGTGGCTGGAACCACAAGGAGCATTCAAAGCAGACTCTGGGTTAGCAGCAACATCCCTGGGTTTTCTTCCTTAAAATCAGTAAGAGGCTCTGAAACCGAGAAAGGAAATGGGAACACTCCAAAACCTCCCTATTTCACCTGAATATAGGAAATGTTTGTTATCTCACTGTTATCTCAGCAATGCCCACCTCCTCCAACATGAAGTGGGGGTCACCTGTGTGTCTTTGAGAGCAGCACTTCAACCATTACCATCACAAAGTGCCGTGATCGAAGATTATTAACCAAAATCCGAGTTTTTATAACCCCATTAGATGGCTCCAAAGATTTGTTGAAGCTCCCAGCCTCAGGCTGATGTGCTGTTCTGAAACAGCCTTTATCTGACAACCAGAATGAATTACAGAGGCTTCTCCTGAACTGCAGCACGGAGCAAGATCGGGAACAACATCATCACCCCTGCTGGGAATCAGGGAAAAGTCACCAGACACCAAAACTCCATTGACTAAATCATCATTGCCCGTGTTCAGGGATAAACCAGAATCTCTTTTCAGCTTGACACTGGATCAGAAAATACAGAAGGGTGGGCAGGCCCTGGCACAGGGTGCCCAGAGAAGCTGGGGCTGCCCCTGGATCCCTGGCAGTGCCCAAGGCCAGGCTGGACATTGGGGCTTGGAGCAGCCTGGGACAGTGGAAGGTGTCCCTGCCCATGGCAGGGGTGGCACTGGATGGGCTTTAAGATCCCTTCCAACACAAACTGTGATTCCATGATTTTTATGTGATCTTAAAGCCCATTTAAGGGCTGTTTAAGGCCAGCTTGGTTCCCCCCTGCCATGGCAGGGACACCTTCCACTGTCCCAGGCTGCTCCAAGCCCCAATGTCCAGCCTGGCCTTGGGCACTGCCAGGGATCCAGGGGCAGCCACAGCTGCTCTGGGCACCCTGTGCCAGGGCCTGCCCACCCTCCCAGGGAACAATTCCTTCCCAATATCCCATCCATCCCTGCCCTCTGCCATTCTGAAGCCATTCCCTGTCCCTCCATCCCTTGTAAAGAGTCTCTCTCCATCTTCCCCGGAAAGCAAATTCACAAATTTCTTAAAGAACTATGAAAAGTTGCCAAGGTTTGTAGAGGATGTTAAAAGAGGCACTGAAACAGCAGAAAAAGGTCTTCACAAGTATTTCTATTTAAATACCACTAAAATTCTTCAAAGAAGTTGTTCCCCAAATTAATGAGAGACACCTAATTCACAACTGATTTTCCATGGATACTCCTCATGCAAATCCAACACAGAAAGGTTTAAAAACTGCTTTGGCTGGTTTAAAATGAGGCTTTTCTACAACAGGATCATCAAGCAGGGTTTGGAAAGAAATCCTAAAGCTACTCCTGGAAATTCAGCCAGGGGAAAAACCATCTCAGCCTCATATCAGGCATTTCCTATTCATTACTGCAGAAACCCTGCTTACTTCTCTTTTATAACAAACATAACTCAAACAAAAGATCCACAGCAACAATTTATGTCTTTCTTAGGGGCCCTCAAATAGTTCTTACATAGATAATTCTTCCCTAAGCAATAATTGTAAAATTTACATTGCCTGCACAAATCCTAAGGATGCCAGGCCCTGATAAATGTTATAGATGATAAATTTGAAGGAAATTCCACTTTGTTCTTATTTTCTTTGTGCCTTGTCATTGAAATTGAAGTTGGGAATTGATGACAGCATTCTGTGCCTTGGAGAGGAAACATTCTTAGCTCTGACGTCGAACAAATTTATTAATTCGGACAAACTCTAAGACAAACCTGTCATGTTGAGAGATAATTAGTTTGCAAATAATAAAATCGGAGGTGAAGCCCTTATTTGATCAAAAAAGAAATGGTAAACAATGCTGCTGATCTACATATCAGTATTTATTGACATTCATCTCAAGAAAATGTTATTTGAGTGGTGATAGAATTAACGATTCCATGATTCTGTTTCCAGACCTTCTTTCTTCCCATGAGAAGTTTGAAAGAAGTATCTCCCAGCCCTCTCCTGCTCTCCAGGCTATAAAGAGGAAATTGCCAGCTGAACTGCAAAGAAATTTTGGAGAGAAGACCCTGAGGTGAAGGGAAGGGTAATTCTGGAGCTTGTCAATAATTAGGCTAATGAGAAAAAATCCCAAGAAGCCTGGAGACGAGACAAAGAGAAAAACTGCCAAAAGACCGAAATAAAGGCCAAGGGGAAAGCTCCCAGAATGAAAAGCGCTCACACACCCCGAACGATAACAGGAAATATGAGTACTCCATGGGGAAAGGAAGAGAAAATCACGGACATTGAAGGAACATCCTTGACGAACACATGGAATCGTTTAGGTTGGAAAAGCCCTCTAAGACCAGCAAGTCCAACCCTTCCCCAGCACTGCCAAGGCCACCACTGAGCCATGTCCCCAAGTGCCACATCCGTATGGCTTCCAACACCTCCAGGTATGGGGACTCCGCCACCGCCAGGAGCGCCTGTTCCAAGGCCTGAGCAGCCCTTCCATGGAGAAATTCCTGCTGCTGTCCAACCTGAGCCTCCCCTGGCCCAGCCTGAGGCCGTTTCCCCTTGTCCTGTCCCTGTTCCCTGGGAGCAGAGCCCGACCCCCCCCGGCTGCCCCCTCCTGTCAGGGAGTTGTGCAGAGCCACAAGGTCCCCCCTCAACTTCCTCTTAATGGGAACTTACTCATTTGTATCCCTTATTTAGGAATTGCAATCTACTCCAAATCTTGGATTAAAAACTGTGGTCAATCTATTGCTTTATGAGAATTCCTTAATTGCCCCCTTCCCTTTTAGCACATGGAATCTAAGCCTTTATAGGGAATATTATCCATGCTAAGCCACAGAAGCACTGAAAGTTTGGGAGGCTCCTAAAGCTTGCCCTAATAAAAGAGCTGCTGCAAGAAGGAAAGCCTTCTCTCCAAGAGGAGGAAATCTGGCTGGACAAATTCCTCTCCCGCAAACTGGAATTCACAAATCAGCTGGAATTTGTAAGGATTTCTTATACAAAATACAGAGCTTGTCAGGTAAAGAAAAATAGGCAGTGTCTCTAATTACAGCTTGGAAATAAAGTAATTTGAGAAGTTCTTTAGAGGAGGAAGATCAAATCATGGATCTGTGTATATTGTTCCCTTTCGTGTATTTAGGAATATTTCTTCTTGCTGATGGAACTCGTGTGAAGTAGAGACAGGTAATATTCCAAGGAGTAACAGAAAAATTACTGTAATTAATGAATTCTATGTCTGCTACTCAAGAAGTAAATCTTTGTTTAAATTACCTTGATCCAGGGCTACCTGTTTGCTCTAAGGAAGGGAATTAATTCAAGTGTCATGGGAGACAGAGGCTCAGAATTATTAATGATCTTCTAAGATGGCTAATATCCCCAAGTCTGACTTCCAGGATTAAACAATGCACTGAAATCACAGAATTCTGGAATGGTTTGGGTTGGAAGGGACCTTAAAGCCCATCCAGTGCCACCCCTGCCATGGGCAGGGACACCTTCCACTGTCCCAGGCTGCTCCAAGCCCCAGTGTCCAGCCTGGCCTTGGGCACTGCCAGGGATCCAGGGGCAGCCACAGCTGCTCTGGGCACCCTGTGCCAGGGCCTGCCCACCTTCCCAGGAGTAGATGAGGTTTCTTTAGGTTCCCTCAGTTCCCAGTGGTTCCCACTACTTTTCAACTGTTGCTTCTTCCCATGACCTTTGAGGGACAGCAGAGTTCTGCATCCAGTTTGATCCCTACCTTCAGCACCCAGAGCACGGGGTTCTCTCTCCTAAGGGTCATCTGATGGTACCTCTGCCTCCTCAGGAAATGTGGCCCCAAGCCATTCCTAGGCTCCGCAGGGCTAAAATGATCCCTGGTTTTCCCTGAAGTGTTCATTGCAGTCAGATTAAGGGGATAGATCTTGGATTCGCGGCTTTCAGAGAAACCCTCCCAGGGCCAGGTCCCCTCTGATCTTCCCAGTCCAGTGAACCTTGGGATATACCCTGAACAGCTGGATGGACAACAGCTTCTCCTGGACTTCCAGTGGCATTTGGTGGCCTGATGGTTGAGTCTTCTATGACAAAAAGAATCTGAACCCTGCCAGTAATTTCTGAGTACCCCAAAGTGACCATGACCACAGCACACCCTTGTGCTCCTTCAGCCACGTTAAAAAGGGAGATCGGAGCTGGAGGTTGGGAACACCCCCTGGATGGTTGATAACTTTTAAGAGCACCTAATTCCTGAATGGATTTATCAACTAGGCACTGAGCTGCTCTGCTTTGCCAGGTAGAGAATCCCGTTTCTGCAGTGCTGGCTGAGTATTTTCAGGATGAGACACTTGTATTTGGAGGTTGGAATTGCCCTTATATCACACAAGACACGCTACGAAAACACAATGGAGCTCCTGTTTCGTCTCTCTAAATCAACTGACACACACAAGCCAAAAATCAAGAGCACAGAAGGCTTTTTCTTTCTTCTGACAAAAGCCACGGGTATTTATTTCAAACTTCTCCCTCTGAAAGGGGAAGACAGGAACTCTCTCTCGCCTTGGAAACGCATCCAAACACCCCCCAGTTTGTGAACACAACTTGAGCTTGGGATGTGTTTTTTCCTTCGCTCACCACTCCGCCCATCTGAAGCTAAAAGCTCATTACTTGGGAAATAAAAGCATTTTCCTGCCTGCTCAATTAATGCATCCTTAATTGTTCGTCGTGTCGGATTGCTAATGGTGACAGGTCGTGTTTTCCCGGGAAAACCTACAAGCCTGTTAATGCTCCAGGTCATAACTCAGAACAACAGTAACTTGGGAACTGCAGCCGAGCATTTTCAGCAATCGAGAAGAGCATTCCAAGGCAGGGAACAGCGATGGAAGCGTGGAACACTCCATGGAAAGCCGTGCTGCTGGTTGAGGGCAGAAGTGGCTCTGGATTAATTTTGATGGAATTAGCAGTCCCCCGAAGTCAAATGGTATCACCGTGACTGTCACCACACCACATGAATGAGTTCAATCAGCCTTGGGGCTTAGAAAAGAGAAACCTCAACTACTCAGTGCCACAGCAGTGTTGCCAAACCTCTCTAAGGTTAAACCTTTGGTAATGACACAGAAAAAGGAGCAAGAAAAAAGGCCAAAAACCTTAAACCCCCCCAAAAATTCAGGTGTGTGGGACCACAGACTTTACAAATGCAAAAATGAGCTCAACAGACTTCATAGATGATGATGATGATGATGGTGGGGGTTGGATATGGATTCCTCTAAAGAACATCAGGGATCAAAAGGAGAGCCAATACCACATTGTATCCTTGTACTACTCCAATATCCCATGGATTTTAGGGCAGGCACAGAGCGCTGGCCTGCCCTGATTGCAGATGTGGAGGAAGAAAGTCCCTAAAAGATGAAGAATCCAGGAACTGGCAGGTTTGGAAAGGCAATAGCAAGCTGTCTGCTCCAGTATGAGAAGAAACAGCCTCGAGTTGTGCCAGGGGATGATTAGCTTGGACATGAAGGAAAATTTCTTCCCCAAAAGCACTGGGAAACACTGGAACAGCTTCCCAGGGAAGTTGTGGACTCCCCATGCCTGGAAGTGTTCAAGACACATGTAGATGTGGCACTTGAGGACATGTTTAGTGGTGGAGCTGGCTGATGGCTGGATTTGATGATCTCAGAGGTCTTTTCCAACCTTAAGGATTCTGTGATCTCCATAACTACGGGAGAGGCATCCAGAGGAAACGCTGCTCCGCAAAAGGGTGGGGCTGGGGCTGCTGGACCCCAAGCAGAAGCACAAGCTCATGTGGGAGGTGTCCTGCTGTCCTCCAGACTCCTGGAGCTACCAGAATGGGAAGAAAGATCCATTTTAATGTTTCTCCCTGGGCCAAGGAAGATCCTGTCAGGGCTGGAGGTGCCCAGTGAGCCTTGCTTATCTCCATGGAGAGAAACATCCCTGGTTTTATGAGGACAAGAGAGTCATCACCTTGAGACAGAAAGCTTTCAAAGCAGCCTGGGATAAATTTCTCCCTGAAAGCATCAACAATTTCCAAGCATAGCAACCTTTCCCAGCTGAGGTGTTCCAGCACTTCATACACTGTTGTTTAAAAATTCATGAGCAGAGGTTTTGCCCCTTTGCTTTCATGTCATAATGGCTAAAAAATCTTTGTTCACACAGAGTCTGGCTGGGAAATACTGTGGATAATGAAACTCTGGAGTGCTCGTCCCAGTTTCTGAACCAGTATCACTGAGTATAGTTACAAACACTGAACTTACTTAGGTGAGCATGAAAGACCAATAAAAATGTTCCCTTTTTTGCACTCTGTGAGGGCTTTTTGGGCATCTTTATACTTGAAAGGTATGGATTAAATAACCACATTTAAATTGTCAGTGCCTGAGGAACATCAGCTCTTGAGATCCCGTGCAACTGGAATTTATCTGGTGGTCCTATGACTGTTGTTTACAAAAGCAAGCCACAGAAACGTACAAATGCCATTTTCCATGTTGTAACTGAGGAGGAAAGTTCTCCTGGACTGGGTTTGTGTGGCAAGGTTCTGGTAGTGAGGGGTTATAGGGGTGGATTCTCTGAGGAGCTGCTGGAAGCTCCAACAGACCCAGCTCTGGGGAATCCAGGATGGACCTGCTGCTGGCCAAGGCAGAGATGGTGGCGATGCCTCTGGGATGACTGATTTAAGAAGGAAAAAAAAGAAGTCATTGTGCAGTTTTAATTGTGGCCAGAGAAGAGCAGGGTGAGAACATGGAAGAGGAACAGGTCTGCAGACACCCAGGGCAGGGCAGGAGGAGGAGCAGGAGCTGCTCCAGGTGCTGGAGCTGGGATTGCCCTGAGATTCTGTGGGGAAGCCCATGGGGAGGCAGCTGTGCCCCTGCAGCCCATGGAGGCTGCAGAGATCCACCTGCAGCTCCTGCAGGAGCCCACACCGGAGCAGGGGGATGCTGAGAGAGGTGGGAAGCCCATGCTGGAGCAGAACTTGTGGATACATGGAGAGAGAAGCCCACACTAGAGCAGGTTTGCTGGGAGGACTTGTGACCTTTGGGGGACCCACACTGGAGCAGCCTGTTCCGGAAGGACTGACCCCATGGAAGTGGATCCACACTGGAGCAGTTCATGAAGAGCTGCAGCCCGTGGAATGGACTCATGGAATTGTTCACAAAAAGCAGAGCTGGATGACAAGCAGCAGGTGAATGAGCTTGGGGAGCAGTGGTTTTGTAATTGTAGAAATCTTTTTCTCCTAAAAACCTGAGAAAAACTTGTTAAAAAACAAATTCCTAAAAAGACACTGTTGCTTCCTGAGAAAACCCCAAACCAGGCAGAGGGAACACGCTCAAGCTACAGAGTGTGCCCACGTTTCACCCTGAGAACAACTCACACACACCTGCAGCCGTAAAATTCCAGGGGAAAAAAAAATCTGCTACGGAATCATAAGAGTCACGGAATCGGTGAGGCTGGAAAAGATCTCCGAGATTATCAAGTCCAAGCTGTGACTGATCCTCACGCCAGAGCGCTGAGTGCCATGTCCAGGCCTTCCTTGGACACCTGCAGGGATGGGGACTCCAAACCTCCCGGGGCAGCCCCTGCCAGTGGGATCGAGGGAGGAAAGGAGATAATGAGATCGCAGGGGGTGGCTTTCTTAAAGTGCATTTTGTTGTTGCAGCGAGTAACAAGCCCTTCAAGAGGTGTTCAACAGCACAGTCCAGGGACGACTCTAAAGGAGCCCCCCACGGTTTATTTGGGGTGGTTTTCCCAGAGCTGAGCTTCAAACACCCTATCTCAGCTCACATACAACTGTTTTCTGCTAAGCAGCATGCCATGGTTAACAGGATTTCCTTTCAAAACCCCAACTATCACCTTCGGAATGTTGGAATTAATCTGCTGGCCGCTTAATCCCGGGGCAAAGCGAATGAATCTCCCTCTAGATGAAAGGAAGAGGAAGGAGCTTTTCAGTCCCCTTTTTTTTACACCCCAGAGAGTATTTCAGGAGCGTAACACAGCCTGAACCAACCTGCAAGTCGTTAATTTACATCTTCAGATTTCCCAGCTGGAAGTTGGAGATCAAAACCACTGAACTCGCAGCTGTGAGAGCAGTTCACAAGGTACAAACCCACAAGTATTAAGATGAATTACCAAAAAAACTGTAACCAGATTTTTCATGGAAAAGGTGTAGACTTATTATAATTATAATAATTATAACGTTATAATTACTCCATGTTGCCACTAAATCGTACAAAGGCTGTAAACTTCCTCAATATTTTGGGGTATGTGGGGAAATTCTGAGTAAATGCTGAGCAGGAAGGCAAAGCTTGTAAGGTGAAGAAGCTAAAAAGGGCACGAGAGAGAAAAAATAAACGAGATTTTCTTCTGCCACGATAAGCACAGGTCCACATCCCAGAATTTGCATGATCACTCCGTAGCCACATGTCAGAGATGTCTCTGTTTCAATCTCAAAGCCTTCTAGAATAGCCCAGGTAGTGCATCCTTGTTTTTGATTAATTATTAGAGATATTATTTTCGATCTGCCCCTATACACAAGGTCACACGTGCAGAGATTTCTCCCCCACCTGTGCTATTACTCCATGGCAGAGCTGCTGCATTCCCAGGTACCTTGCACAGTCCAGCTGCAAACTTTCAGGATAAATAATTCCACTGCCTCTGCTTGATCAATCAACACATATCCTTAAATAGTCCATGATTTTAAAATATGAAAATTGAAAAAAAATCACCATTTTGTTATATTAAACACAAGTGTGAGCAGCAGTTGGTGGGGTTGGTTGTGGGGTCACGGATCAGTGCAAACACGGAAGACTTGGAGATAGCTCCTGATAAAAAAACTGTTACTTTTGAAAGAGAAGTGGCATTTTTCCAGATTTTTCTGGAGAGCTGGACAGTCAGTTGTGGAAAAGAGCTGGATGAAGTACAAATCACTCCTCCAGCTCCCACATCTGGGAGAAGGGAAGAAGAGGAGCAGGTATTTCACAGCACAGAGAAGAAACAGAAGATGAGTATCTGTTTTCTTGGGTTACAGTGTAAGATGTGACCAGGAGTATGTGTTCTATCACCACCTTCCTAAGCTGTTACAGCAGCTGGGGCAGGGTTCTTTATCCCTTCCATGACTCATCCCTGATAACTCCCTCCCGAGGGATATCTGCTGCCCATGGGCCATCCAGCCTCACTGCCTGACTCATAAATTTACATCATCCCACTGCGAGATGCTCCGCCCAGGGGGAGGGACCGAGCATTCCTACCTGGATATAATCTGAGGGTTGGAACGCCACACTCAGCCCTTACCCACTGGGTCCCCAGAGGATCAGAGCTCCATAATCACCACTGGACCTCCAGAGAAGGACCAGACTTTACTACAGGATCACCACTTGGACAGAATCCCATCCCTCACTCCAACAGGACTGCAGCCACCATTCAATCAGACTGCTGCCACCACCCTGACCAACAGGGTGTCGGGACGTATCCTGACTCTGTCAGGCTAAGCCAGTGTTTCTGTAGTAGTGCCTTTATCTTAATTTTCCTATTAAATTGTAATTCTGACTTGGAATCTCCCACTGGTTTGCTTTCAAACTGGTACCTCTGTGAATACACAAAATCTTGGCTGTTAAAGAACGACACAAAGCAGCGAAATCCCTTTGTCCATGAACAAAGGCAGTGACACACAGGCTTCACCCACACCAACCAAAGGAAAACTGTCCCAGATTTCAGATATTTTTGGTCAAGATCCATGAAAAACACACAACAATCAGACCACGTGGAGGTGGCCAGTGCTGTCCACACCTCCAGGACACTCACCCCGTCGGGTCTGCCGTCCGAGGCCGTGACGATGAGGATGTAGCGGTCAGTGCTCTCTCTGTCCAGGGGCTTTCCCAAGGCCAGCAGGCCAGAGCTGGGAACGAAACAAAAGCAGGACATGTTACCAGGGCAGCTGGGAGAGAGCACCTGAGCTCCAGCACCTCGCTCACACCACGGCTCCCCTTTGGAGGAGCTTTTAGGCTTTCTGTGGGTGATGGGAGGAACAAACCATGAGCCGATTCCTAATGCTTTCCACTTGGATACAGGAATAATCCTGGATCAAAATATCAGCATAGAGAGACTACAAACGCTACAGCTGCACTGAACACAGCACCCTGATTTGTTCCTGCCGCACTTTCGCTATTTATTTAATCATCAAAATGTATTTATTTAGTGTTTTTACTACTAGTGCTGCAATAAATGAGAAGAGAGAATGGCAATCACTGAGGAGTCCTGATATCCAGCAGGACTGAGCAGGAAACTCTGGGAATACAACACACACAGACTTCAGGGTGAGCCTCCTCAGGGAGAGGCTACTGGGGGAAGTTACACATTGTGTAACTTCAGAGTAAGTGCTGCCAGTATCCCCTAATAATTAAATATTGCTGTAGGCACAAGGCTGGTGGAAAACAAATCCCAGAGTGGTTTGGGTTGGGAGGAACCTTAAATCCCATCCAGTTCCACCCCCTGCCATGGGCAGGGACACCTTCCACTGTCCCAGGCTGCTCCAAGCCCCAGTGTCCAACCTGGCCTTGGACAGTTCAGGCAGTCGGGATCTTGTGATTACTGACGCCCATTTTAAAAGGACAACAAAAGAAGGGTTACTTGGAAGGCACATAAAACAAGGTTTGAAAACATTGCAAATTCCTGTAAGTGCTGACAAATAAAATATTTGGATTTCTTCCTCTGATCTGATTCCCTCCTGCAGATGTCTGGAAGCCGCCCAGAGGGCCGAGACCCCACCACAGAGTTGTTAGTTTTGCGTTAGGAAGGATAAGGAAGGCACAGTGTGGACAATCCTGCCGAAGGAAGCTCAACTCTGCTCAACTGAGCTGGCACCAGAGCCCTTTCCTTGCATTTCCAGGATTTTGGTGCCTGCTGGAACCTGGGCAAGGCTGTGACAAAGTGACACCTCTCCTAAACCCACAGGGTATTTAAGAACTATGGATCCAGGATGACAGTGATCCCTGGCAGCTTCTCCCATGGAATTCCACCAAATATCTTAAGGAAGGTGGAACACCACAAGATTTTGCAGCCCAAAATCCACACCAGCTGGGATCTGGAGATCCTGTGACTTCCCATGTGCTATTCCATTGCCAATGGATGGGTCAGACACAAACAGGGGTCAGGGAAAGCTCTAAATTTCATTTGCTGTACCCACATTTGATGTCCAGAACCCAGAGCATGAAGAGGGACTTGTGCAGAGGTTTTACTAAAACAGAAAATCCAAACCAAAGCACAAATTCCCACCAACTTCTCCAGAACACTTGGATGTGTTACACCTGGACCTAATCATGGGTCCCCTAAATTATAAATTCCCCCTAAATTATAGATTTCTGCAGGGTTCCTGATCTAACTTCCTACTCTCAGAGAAGATCTCAGCAAACTGGTTCCAGGCCAAAACTTTTTCCAACAGAAACAAATCCCAACACTTCCTGGGAAGCTGTTCCTTCCACTAAATACCACAGAAACTGGTGGAAGCTGGGAGTGGGAGCACAATTCTCCCCTAGGATTGAAAGGCTGGTGGGAAAAAGAATATTTCGAGAATATTTCAGGAGGTGCTCCATTCAATCTGCCTTGTGGTTATCCAAGGAAAACCTGGGCTCATGGTCCTATTGAGCTTCCTCCAACAAGGAAAATTTTCATTGGATCTAAATTACTTCCCTGAAAGTTGGTAAAAACCAGTGGTAAATGAATTTTGTGCATGGTTTTTAACCCAGTGAATATGGAGCTGACACGCCTTGGATCCTGGAGAGAGGAGAATGGAACCTCCAGCATCCTCCTCCTCCTCCCAGAGCAGAATTCCAGATGCTGAGGATTCCTGTCCCGGGGGAAATGATGCTCCAAAGGGAAAGGGCGAAGTGTAACACCATAAAAAGGGACAGACCTGAGAGAGTTTCTACTTATATTTCTATTTTCTTTTATATATAACCACATTCTATTAAAAATGTATCAATTTATAGACATTCTCTATAGAACCGCATATTATAATAATATTTATAGACATTTAGTATAATAATAAACATATAAATGTAAATAATAGATAAATATAAATACTAATCTAAGTATAAATAAATATATATAAACAATATAGAATATATAACAATCATATATATTAATAAAAATATAAAAATATATAAT
>VZTI01004799.1:125829-142324 GCA_013397865.1 Struthidea cinerea
AGAAATATAAATAGTATATAAGTATAAATTAATATATATAAATAATACAGAATATATAATAATAAATAATACATAATATATAATAATATATACATTTTAAAATATAGCTACATACTATTATTTAAAATACATATCTACAATTGTTATATATATTTTGATGTATATAGCTATAGATATTATAAATATAATATCTATAGTTATTATAAATATAATAGTTATGTATCATTAATCCATACATGTGTACGGACATTTATATGATTATCCAGAGACAAATGCCAGAATTCCATATATGCAAATAAAGGACATGATCCATACTTTATATCTGCCAATATACTGCCAATATTAAAATATATTATAGCTGCAAGTTTAGTTACTTGCTTGGTGTCATAATTGGGTTACTAATCGTAATTTGATTATTAAGACTTTAATTAGATTAAGGAAAATTCTTAGCTTGGCAGACAGACGTGGCCCACAAGAAGGCAAATCAATCAGCCATCATAATACATAAAGATTTGAATAGAAATAAGCATATTTAAGAAATGAAATTTATTTAATAAGTTAATTAAATGGAATAAATTAAATTAGATCTGTTTAATATATTCTTTTTATATAGAAACAACTATTTTTCAGCTTTTGTTCAAGACACTGCAATAAAATATGAACAAAAAAAATTTTAGGGGAAGGAAGAGTAAATAAAACATAAGAGACTTAAGTGGTAAATTATTAATTTAAAAAAATATATCAAAGTGGTGCTGAGAATAAAATACTGACATCAAACGCTGACCTGCATAAATCCACGTGCACTTCTCCAATATTTTCTACCATATCCCCTTTTTTATCTCCTTCCTACCCCTGGAAAAATTACACTTGACTGTCTGTTTCAATAGATGAACATTGTTCAAAAGACAGGCTAAATTATAAATATCCTGCATTATAAATACCCTAAATTATATATCCTAAATTATCCATACCCTGTGTTTTCCTCCAGGATTCCGACTCCTTTAACACTCCGGCTTTGCAGCCTCCCTCTTTCCAGGGAATGTAAGGAGGTGGGGAACTACCAGAGGTGGTGCTTAGGTGCCAGAGCCAGAGAAGGGAGAACAAAACCATTTCCCAATCCTCGGATTGAGGAGGAAACAGACGGAGTAGGAAGATGTAAAAGTGGGATTATCCAGTCCTCCTGCTCGCAGGCAGGAATTACACAGGGATTAACTGGATGCTCCAGGAAGGAAAATGAGAATCCAGAATCCTGGTCGTGGGTTCTGCCTTGGCCTCCAAGCATCCAAAATTGAGAGAAATTTCTGTAGCCTTATACCTCTCACATTAAAGATGCTTATTTAATATTAATCCTTCTTTAATTGATCAACATATTTCAGTATCCGGGGAAAAAAAAAGGCAAAAGGCTGAAGGAAACTTGGCACAAAACCTTTTCCAAAGGAACAGGAAGGGGAAAACACTTCCAGGAACTCCTTCTTTTTACCACGAGGTGCCGGAGCAGAGCAGAGCACTGAACCCCAAACCAGCTCAGAGTTGTGGGGGCTGCAAGGCTGGGGGCGGGGGGGGTGGGGGGTCAGGCCCCCCAAAGGTCCCAGAGGATGGGGATGGAGGGCTGGAGCAGGAATTCCAGCTGGGAATTCATTAACACACCACCTTTAACTGCTGGGCTTCTGGTTATGGCCACCCTGCTCGCATCCCAAGGTGGACAACACATGGATCCGGATTCCAGAGGATCTTCATTCCAGGGGCTGGCCTGCAATTTCCACAGCTATTTTTAAGCCTCTCTGGTGGGGAGAACTGCCAGGAATTTTATGGTGGGGTGTGAAGAGTGCTGTGCTAAGTAGGGACTACTGAAACAGCAACTCACTGAGTGACCCCTTTGGAACATCTCTCGTGGAGCCAGGAGGGATTATTCAGGTTAAAATCAAAAAATGGTGCTTCACTAACATTATAACCCCTCTTCAGAGCACCTCTCATGTAGCCAGGTGGGATTATTCATGTTTTAAGTCAAAAAATGGTGCTTTATTCACACTGTGACCCCCCCTTTGGAGCCTCTCTCGTGTAGCCAGTTGGATTATTCACCTTCTAGAACAACAAATGGTGCTTTACTACCACTCTAACCCCTCTTCAGAGCACCTCTCACGGAGCCAGGTGGGATTATTCACCTTCTAAATCAGAAATGGTGCTTCACTAACATTGCAACCCCCCCTTTGGAGCACCTTTCACGGAGCCAGGTGGGATTATTCAAGTTAAAATCAAAAAGTGGTGCTGCATTACCTCCGTGACCCCCCTTTGGAGCCTCTCTCATGTAGCCAGTTGGATTATTCACCTTCTAGAACAACAAATGGTGCTTTACTACCACTCTAACCCCTCTTCAGAGCACCTCTCACGGAGCCAGGTGGGATTACTCAGGTTAAAACCAAAACTTGGTGCTTTACTACCACTGTGACCCCCTCTTCAGAGCATCTCTCATGGAGCCAGGCTGGATTATCTTGGTTAAAACCAAAAAATGGTGCTTTACTACCACTGTAACCCCTCTTCAGAGCACCTCTCATGGAGTCAGGTGGGATTATTCACCTTCTAAATCCGAAATGGTGCTTTACTAACATTGCAACCCCCCTTTGGAGCATCTCTCAGGGAGCCAGGTGGGATTATTCATGTTTAAAGTACAAAAATGGTGCTTTACCATTGTAACCCCTCTTTGGAGCATGTCTCATGTAGCTCCTGTAGATTATCCAAGATCTAAAGGTGCCAGAGGAGGTCAGGCCGAGTTTCTCCGTGTTAAGGAGAGGGTTGCTTGCATCACCTGGGCGGGAATCCGTACGAAACTCCAATCCCAAGGCATGGATAACACCAGCAGCCCAACATCAATCCCTGCTCTGGCCACCATGGGGAAGGAAAGCGTCCCCTCTCCAAGCTGTCCTGTCCCTCACCTGCCAAATCTTTATCAATCCTGGTGGATGAGAGCACCAGCACCTCCTGCGATTGTCAAGGCTTCATTCCCATTGTTTCCTGAAGGATTTGATTCTCCATGGATGGGAGATTTATCACCCAGAGCTCACTCAGAATGCCCAAACCTGTCTCAGGAGGTTTGGGTGTTTAGGTTCACAATCTCTCCCTCACAGCAAATCAGAATTATTTTGCACCAGGAATTAGTAAGCCCCAGGTTACTTTTGTCCCATCATTTACTGTGGGAAGTCAGCTCACCACCCTCCCTTACTTTTGCAAGGAAACGGATACTCTGGATGGCAAATAACAATTAATAACAGGTAAATAATACCTAATAATGGGTAAAATAAAGAAAAGGGTGCTGGGCCAGCCACAGACCAATCTGGTGTTTATAATTTCATAACAAACCTTCGCTTTCTCACTCTATTTACGTTGGAATTCAGTTTAAGGAACATACAGTTTTTAAACAATGCTCAAAAGGCTTTTCACTACAGGCTAAACCATAACAAGTCAGGAAATTAAAGCGAAAATGGTCCCTGACTTAGTCAGGAGCTGACAGGTAAAAGGGTTTTAATTAATCCCTGGCCACTCTTTTAAATAGGATCTTTCCACCTCAGCGAGTTTCCCCTACCTGAAGTGTTTAAAATAAACAAACAGTGGCCAGTGACAAACCCCAGAGTGGAATTTGGCTCCCAGAGCTCTCATCAATGGCTGAGAGCCCCTCAAAGGAGCAGCTTGAAGGCGTCTGAGCACAACTCTTTTCCCTCAGCTCCCACATTGTCTGGATTGACAAGTTCCAAGTCTGTTTTCCAAGGGTTTCCCACTTACCTTTGAGAGAGATTAAAAACTTGTTGAGGATCTCCGTTCTGAATGAGGTATTTGATGGGGTCGCCCTCTCTATCGAAAGCCTTTAGGGAAGGAAAAAAAAGAGGATAAAATTCAGTCAGTGGCAGAGGCTTCTTCTCTTCCCTTCCACGTAGAAACTGGGGAATTAAGTTTTAGGAAAGTTTCCCACAGGGATGACACCAACCCCTGTTTCTAAGGCAACTCTGGTTATTGAGGGGCTACTCAAGATAAAGCTGGAGCACATCAGAACCCTTATGCTGCACAGAAATGACAATATCCTGAATACAGGACAATAATTACTATTAATTATTAGTAACATCCTAATGATCAAATTACAGCTACATCCAGCAGCATGAGTATGAAATTCAGGCTTTAATAATTTACTTCTATTGTTCTGCAGCTCCACACTGATTAGACTGAACTTTGGGTTTCCTTTCTTGCCATTCTTCATTTCCACTTCTTATCCAGGTCCCTCTTTCTGTTTAATCCCAATCTTTGCCTGACGCTCCACTGAGCTCCAACTTGCAGCACTCGCCCTCCACAGTAATTTGCTTTCTGGGAGGTGAAGACCAGGGTAAGACCTTTAAGAACAGACATTAACAGCATCAAAATGAGGATATTTCACCCATCAGGTGGCAAAAAAAACCTTTCAAAAGTTGAATAAACTACTTTTGATGTCTCTCCAGGGGCCACTTGAGGCTAGAAGAGGTTGACCCTGCTCCTGTCAGGTTGTTGCTGTAGACAACAATCAAGGGCTGCATAGCTTTGAGCTGACCATCTAAAAAGCAGTTTTTGAGGTAAAAACCCAAGAAAAATAACAAAAAACCCAACTCAAACACCCCCCAAAATTCAGAGCAGAAGCACAAACCATTTAAATGTGCAGCCAGAGCAGCGAATGCAGCAAGAAAACAACTTGGCTTAGCCAAATAAAAAATAGGGGCTAAGTCAGATGGAAGGGATCAGCACACAGAAAGAGCAAGAAAAACTGGATGGGGACAAAGTCAGGAAAAGTCAAGGCAAAACTGGAAGAGAAACAGGAGAGAACACAAAGGAAAACAAAGAAATGTTTAAGCTGCAGAAGGAACCTGAGGAGTGGCTCGAAAAGCAGAAGGGATGACGTTGAGAAGGTCAGAGGGGTAGAACTGCCCCCGTTCCAGCTCCAAACCAGATTAACCAGGCCAAAACTCCAGCCGAGGGCTGGGCGAGAGTCAGGCAGAGAAGATGTTCATAAACAGAGCATCTCTAAATCAGCTGCTGCAATTCAAGCCTGGCGAAGTCCATCCTGGTGTATAAAAGGGCTGCAGCCATCTCAAAGCCATCAGAGGGGTTTTTTGAGAGGACAAAAATGCTGGAGGGCAAGCACAAGGTGCATCCTTCATGGAGGAAGGAGCTGGGAAATCACGGACCAGGCAGGTGGAGCACAACTCCTAGAAACCCCAATTATTTGTAACTTCCCTGCGATGCCAGTATGCAGATGGATCACACAGAGCTAAATTTCTCTAGAACAAAAGGATGCTGAAGCAATTTAACCTGATTTTCCAACAGGATGACAGCTCTCCTGAGCAGGGCAGAATCTGTGGAACAATAAAGCAGCTGAGCCATGGTGAAGGCTTTTCCCACTGCTCCCATGGGACATTTTCCCAAAGGGGTTCCGACAACACGGTCTCCAAATGGAGGGTGGGATTAAGCAAGAATTAAACCCCTCATCAAAATGAAGGGCCAGGCAGCAGTGGGCAGTGTTAGCACTGACTCAGCTGTGCATGGGTGTGTACAGCTCCTCCAGCACCGATCAACATTCCCATCCACAACATCAGTGCCAGACCAGGAAAACTGGAAAAACGGTTTCTAAATTCCACGGGTGGCACTGAGTGACGGGAGGCATGGGTGGAATTTTGTAGCGATACGGAGCAGCGAGGAGGACCCAGGCAGGGGCAAAGGAGGAACTTTATTTACAAAAAACCTGGCCTTTTCACGCTGTTAGTCGGTTGTTGGTTTATGTAGGTGCTAAAAAGCCAGAAGCAGAGAAATTCTTCAGCCTTTTCTCAATATTCTGTGAGCAGACTGTCTTTCCCATGTAAACTATTTTAAACAAGGTCACAGTTTCATAAACTTCTTGCACCTGCAGCCTGTTTTGCAAGATTGTGATGGCTTTGACTTTGAAAATATTTTGGAATAGGTATCTTAGGACTTGGCCAATCCTCTCAAGGGGTGGATGGCCGAGGAACCAATTACCTATTGCCACTCAACACACTTTTGCCATCTATCCTATATAGTAGTCAGAAAATTATTAAAGAAAAGCTTCGGCTTCCACTTGTTTATGAGCCTGGACTCTGTGTGGTTTTCTTTATGTGCCTCGGACGTAACAGAGACAGGTTTACACAGTTTTAAGGCACAACAAAGCCAATTTAACCAACCACCAAACACCACGGTGCGGGCACGAGGCATTCACGCAGCAAGCCTCACTTCCCCTGTTCCAGCTGAGCCACTCTCCCACAGCCCATTTCTACTCAGGCTCAGTAACAGGCTGGAGCCATGATTTTACCAGGCCTTCCCTTCACAAAGCTTTACCTATCGGTTACAGAATTTGGATCTCCTCGGCGTGAAGCCCCCAAGAGTCTGAGCCAAGAACACAAAATGCTACAAACGCTGGAGGCAGCAAACGTGAGGAGCTGGCATCTCTGAGGACCGGCCTTGATCCTACATCACCAGATTCCCATTGTTGCTCCTGTCTTTACCCTTGGTCCTCCTTTTCCCTTTCCTGCAGGGCATCCTGCCCTCCCTTCACAATAAGTCATCTCAGGGGTATCATTATGGTCTGCGCTCGCTCATAACAAGCCAGGGGGCTCGCAGAAAGCCAGAAAATCAAAGGCTGGCTGTAGCTGGTTTTATTTTCCCCTTATCCCCACAGAAAATCCACCTTCAATCAACACGCTTAAGAAACAAAAAAAAATGGGGGAAAGTGAATCATCGTTTTTAAAAACTCCTGCTTTCTTCAAAAGCAAAGAACAGGAAGTTCTTATGTGCAGAACAAAAACCACTGAAGGCAAGGGAGAAGGGCAACCCATTCCTGATTTTTTCCAGATCAGTGGCATGGAGAGACTCCATAAATTGCACACAACGATTCCATGTTAGCTCCTTGTTCAGCACACAACCGGACCCTCCTAACGGCCCTATTTGTTCTGCAGGCTCCCAGAAAAAAACTACAGCATTTGCATATTTTAATTAATAATGGCTGGCAGAACATGAAGCCATAAACGCCTCCCAGGCATGCAATAAACTCTGAGGTTTATTTACAAATTAATGCAGTGGAGATCGTTTAATATTGCATAAATCTCAAATGTTGTTAATTAAAACACCAGTCAAGACCAAGCAGGTGCGTTAGAAAATAAATAAGGGGATAAGAAAGCAATAAAAACCTCCATCATCAGCATAAGAAATTTTAATGGACAAGAAGAAAGTGAATTTTATTTTTCCGTGCTCTAAAGGGCAAATTTAAAGCAGATGCATTTGCATTGTTACTGGCCCTAATGTTTTGCAGATCTTCGGATTTAATAATTTGGGAATACCTGAAAAATTTTGCCAGCTCTCTCCGGGATTTTGTAACCCTCCTGCTGTGTGCAGAACTACCAAATTATTGCTAAGAGAGAGCCATAAAAGCATAATTTCTTAATCTGCACCAGCCCAAACACTGACTGGATTGGTAAAACTCAGGGAAAGAAACATCAGGGTGAAAATTTCCACATGAAAACACTTGTTCTATATTTGAGGGCGTGTGATGTTCCACATTACCAATATTGGAACACAGCCAATACCTTAAGACACTGCTAGAATTCCACAAAAACCAAACCAAGATGGCTAATTGGGAACTTTCTGTTGCCTGGAAAAGGCAGCACAGGATTTCAGAAGCTTAGATACTCAGTTTATGAATGTTTAAAATGTCCTGGTGGATTGTATACAGCAGGGAATAAAGGAAAATGAAAACAGAAACATGCTGCACACAGGACAAATCCTTTAATACAGATGGGGGCTAAATGCAGGGTGAGGGAGCCGGATTCAGAATTGGGAGGGATCGTTAAAGCCCACCCAGTGCCACCCCTGCCATGGGCAGGGACACCTTCCACTGTCCCAGGCTGCTCCAAGCCCCAGTGTCCAACCTGGCCTTGGGCACTGCCAGGGATCCAGGGGCAGCCACAGCTGCTCTGGGCACCCTGTGCCAGGGCCTGCCCACCCTCCCAGGGAACGATTCCTTCCCAATATCCCATCCATCCCTGCCCTCTGGCACTGGGAAGCCATTCCCCCTTGTCCTGGCACTCCAGGCTCTTGTAAAGAGTCTCTCTCCATCTTCCACATTTCAGGTTCAGGACTACCAGACCTACAAGAGATACAGGCCTGGACTAATTACCAAAGCTAAAGCCAAGCGTATTTTGGATTTAACAATCAAGTATTTTTCATAAAACCCAGGATCCCTGAGGCTGGAAAAGCCCTCCCAGCCCATGGAGTCCCAGCTGTGCCCGATGCCCACCTTGTCCCCAGCCCAGAGCACTGAGTGCCACCTCCAGGCCTTCCTTGGACACCTCCAGGGATGGGGGCTCCAAACCTCCCTGGGCAGCCCCTGCCAAGGCCTGAGCAGCCTTTCCATGGAGAAATTCCTGCTGCTGTCCAACCTGAGACTCCCCTGGCCCCGCTTGAGGCCGTTTCCCCTTGTCCTGTCCCTGTGCCCTGGGAGCAGAGCCCGACCCCCCCCGGCTGCCCCCTCCTGTCAGGGAGTTGTGCAGAGCCACAAGGTCCCCCCTGAGCCTCCTTTGCTCCAGGCTGAGCCCCTTTCCCAGCTCCCTCAGCCGCTCCTGGGGCTCCAGCCCCTTCCCAGCTCCGCTCCCTGCCCTGGACACGCTCCAGCCCCTCCAGGGCTCTCTGGCTGGGAGGGCCCAGAACCAGACACAGCCCTCGAGGTCCCTCAGCAGGGCCAGCACAGAATGGGCTGTTTGAGGTTTACTGAGACATCAAAGCAGATTATTCCATCGGAGCTTCACTTTCCAACCACATTTAAATCCCGTCAAATCCTTCAATACTAAAACCTGCCAAGAGCTTTTCTGCCTCCAAAGATCCCTCAGGCCCTCGGCCACAGACTCCAGCACCTGTCAAGGAAACACAAACGTTCCTGTTTCTCACCAGGCTCCTGGCTCCGGTTCCTCTTTGGGGCTTCCAACCCCAAGTGCCTCCCACTGGGGTGGAGAAGGCTCCTGAACAGCCTGGCCCTTCCACTCTTCCCTCCCTGCAGGCCCCACAGCCCTGCCAGGAGTTAATTGGCAGCACTGAGCTAAATGAGCCATCCTCCCTCAGCACAGGTGACTGTAGCAGCTTAACCAGCCGGAATAATCCCAGTCTTTCAGCAGGAACCCATTTTAGCAGGAGCCTTCCCACCCACCTGCTTCAGTGAGTTAATTAGAGCTCCTTTATTTCACTGCTGCTAAACGCAGCATTAGGTAAGTTCCTGATCCCTCAGAAAAAAAAAAAGCCTCAATAAAGAGTTGCCATTTTTCTCCCTATTTTGCACAGCTGGTTTTTGGGCAGAGCACAAGGCAGTAAATAGGGAGCAGTAAATAAATGAGGAGAAAACGGATTTTTTTAACCATTAACGCAACAAGGGGAGGGCTGGTCCTGGTGCATGAGGATGAGGGAGGCTCCTGCTCCTGGAGCTGGCCAGAGGTTGTTGCATGACCCCTGATCCCAATGCACAAGGCCCCCCTGATGCTGGGCCTGGCAGCGCTGGGATCTCTGCTCTCTCTCAGCCTGTTGTTACACACACCGAGGGGAAGAAATGCCTTCAGGCATTTTTCAAAAATGACTAGGCTAGGGAAGGCAAATTGCCAAAAGTCTTGCTGAAATTCCCCATGAATGAGGTGCTGAAGCTCCTCTGATCTGCTGGCAAATATAGAGAGAGATTTTAAGACAAGAAATCACAGGCCTGTAAAGTTTTCAGCCACTCATGGGAATTTTTTTCTAATACAATTATCACAGAACTCCAGAATGGTTTGGGTCGGAAGGGACTTCAAAGATCAACTCGTCCCACCCCCTGCCATGGCAGGGACACCTCCCACTATCCCAGGGTGCTCCAAGCCCCATCCAACCTGGCCTTGGACACTTCCAGGGATTCAGGGGCAGCCACAGCTGCTCTGGGCAGTGCCATTTGCAGCCTGTAGCACCTTTTGCCAAATTTAAATTAAAAAAAATTATAGAAATGGCCAAGTGAGGCCTTTTTCTCTACAGTCCACGTAAAAGGGGCTGTTGATTAGAATGAAACAATTCTCAATCCCTATGAACTGCCCCTTTTCCCCCTGGATGCAAGGGCTGGTTTGTGCACGGCACAGACACAGAGGGCAGGAAGGTGGAGAAGGTGTCACCAGCCTCGGGGAGTGCCAGGGAAGCCTCTGTACCTGCAGGTTTAACAGGACAGCTCCGATCCTCATGGCCTCGCTGACCTCCAGGCTGTACATCAGCTGCGGGAAGCGTGGGGGGCTCTGGTTGTTGGGAGGCAGCACCTCGATGTAAACAGTGGTGATGGAGCTCCTGCAGTGCAAGGGGGAAAAAACCAGTCAAAACCAGTGAAAAACCAGTGAAAAACCAGTCAGAAGCAAGAAATCCAACCCACAATGGCTGCTTTACGCGCTGTGTGTTCTCAAGCTCTACCAGCCTCCCTCAGCTCCTCTAAAAGCTTCAGGACATATTTTTCCTTCTGGATCAAAAGGAAAGTGGGCTGCCACATGAACAGGAAGAGAAGCTCAGTAATTTCCCCCAAAGCAGCCCAAGGTGGTGTTCTTTCAAAAACAGAGCAGTGAGATACCAGTGCACACTGCACAAACAAACAGCTCCCAGGGTGCTGTGTCCTCTGTGAGAGCAGCACAAATCCCGAGCTGGGAGCTGCTCCTGCCACGCACAGCAGCCACCCCTGGAGCATCCCTGCTGTCAGGCAGTTCGCTTCCTTTCCTCGGAAAAGAGGGAGCAGGGAATGTTGGCAGAGAGGATAAGAGACGCACACAGCTCTGTAAGGCTGCTGCGGTGCTGCGGGTCAATAATCCCCATCTCAGAGCAGTGGCAATGCAGGAGCCTACAAACCCCTGGCACATCCTTCAGCTGCACTGAACCCCTGTCCCAAACAGACTGCAAACAGCATTCCAGGGGGAATACTGAAGGTTCTTTGGGACACTGGCACTGCAGACCCCGCACAGACCATCCTGCAAACCCACTCGATATCCAACTGCTCCAATTTGAGAAAGGGAGCCAGGAGTCCCGCTGGAGACGGGAGATTTAAATCTGACTTAAAGGGATCTTCCTCTTGTCTCCTTGTCCTGTTATCCCACCTGCCTTCCCTCCTGGATGTCAGCACAGATCCCGACCCCAGAACAAAGCCCTGAGAAGAGCAAGTGCTGCGCTGCAGGTGTAGCTTTTCCCCTCAGAAATCCTTGGACAAAGTAAATAAATCTCAGGTTTTAGGGCTGCAGGAAAGAAACCAAAGGGATTTGTCCTGGTTTTTTTGGAGGTGGGGCAGGAACAAGGAGAGAAAAGAAAATCATGAACCCAAAGAGCTGCCTCTGGCAGGGCTAGCAAACTCCAGAGCTTTTTTTAGAGGGTCCTACCTGAAATTACCAGACATTTGTAGTTGAAACAGCTGCTGTGATAACTGAAAGAGCTCATTTAATATGAAAACAACACATCGCTGATCAATATTTTTAATTAGCTGCCCAAAATTGTGGCCGAGCAGAGTCACCACTGTGCTGTGGATGTTTCCCACTGCCCCTTCCCAGTGGATTTTGCAGGTCTGGGTCACTGGTGGGAGCTGGGCAGAGCATTGCAGCAACACTGGGGCTGGGAGCAGCCTGTTGGGGACTGTCACACAGCCCTGGCCACGCTCCAGGATAAGGAACTGCTGCCCAGAAGGATAAATCCCAGCCCCAGGGAAGCGCTGCAGGGACTGCCCCTCAGGGCACATCCACACACACAGTGACAGGATTCAGTGCCAGCACACAGGGAATGGCTTCCCAGTGCCAGAGGGCAGGGATGGATGGGATATTGGGAAGGAATTGTTCCCTGGGAGGGTGGGCAGGCCCTGGCACAGGGTGCCCAGAGCAGCTGGGGCTGCCCCTGGATCCCTGGCAGTGTCCAAGGCCAGGCTGGACATTGGGGCTTGGAGCAGCCTGGGACAGTGGAAGGTGTCCCTGCCCTGGGACTGGATGGGCTTTAAGGTCTCTCCCAACCCAAACCATTCTGGGATTCTAGGAATAGTAAGCAATTTTTCTTCAAATATATAAGGCAAAATCACAGAAGTAAAGCACTAATAGTCTTCAAACCAAAAGCACTCTAATATTAAATGGCTTTTTTTTTGCAATTCCAATCCGTTTTTTATCAACACTTTGCATTTTCCCCCCATGCTTTTCGTGTGGGTTATAGCCCAGTTAAGGAGCTGGCAAATTCTCCTCTGGCGTGGGAAGGGGAAGGAGATGGAGCTGAGCCAAGCACTGCAGTTGGTGTTTTCAGGTGAACACACAGAGACCAGCAGAGTGCTCAGGAACTGCAGAGAGCTCCCAAAATCACTCCAGGATGGAAAACCAGCTTTTGTGCCACACCAGCTGATCGAAAGTCAGCTGCGTCCCCATCTCTGCTTGAATTATCTCCACAGGGAATCATGGAATGATTTGGGTTGGAAAGGACCTTAAATTCATCCAGTGCCCCCCCTGCCATGGGCAGGGACACCTTCCACTGTCCCAGGCTGCTCCAAGCCCCATCCAACCTGGCCTTGGACACTGCCAGGGATCCAGGGGCAGCCACAGCTGCTCTGAGCAATTATAAAATCTATGATGAATGGATTTCTATCCGTGTGGACCAACCCATCTTGACTTGATCCAGCAGATCCCTTATCACCAAGTGACATGGTTCCCATGTCCAGGAATCTGAGGGATTGTGAAAAGCTTAAAGTCTGACCTAAAATTGTTTGATTTTACAAATGTTGTCATTTTTCTTCCCCAAAAATAGAAATTGTTGTGCTTCAGTATAGGAATGGGCTGTGCAGGGAAGTGGTGAAATCTCCAGCCCTGGAAGGTTTCAAGAAACAACTGGACGTGGAACTTGCTGTGGTTTAGTTGACAAGGTTGAACTTGATGGTCTTGGAGGTCTCTTCCAACCTTAATGATTCCATGATACCTCGATAACTTACATCAATAATTGTAACTAATAATACTTAAACCCCAGATCTCAGTTTGGCCACATTTTTAAATGTCACTCCATGCAAAACCAAAAAAAAAACGCCTCCACAGAATTCCAAATTAAATTTGTGTTTCCAAAGGCTGCAGAGCTACAGTTCCTGGGCCAGGTTCAGTGGCTGGGTTTTGCTTTGTGCATAAGCAAGGGGATGACTGAAATCCAGCCACTTTCCAGGTGACTTTGGTTATCCTGGCAGAGTTTGCCACTTCTTTTTTGCCATGAAGACATTTTCAGAGGAGGAAGCACAGGCTCCCCACGTGCATCCTCAGAAATACGTGCTTTTAGACAGCACAAAGACTTCTCCTGCACAAAAGGAGCTGATGGCAATCAGAGCTGTAGTGTGGGGCCCACACCACGGGGATCTCAGGCTCTCTGAAGGGGAATTGCTGATTTTTGCCCTTCACACTGAAGTACTACACAAAATAAATGCGTAATTGTCCTCAAACTTCTCCTCAGCACTACCAGCAGCACCACCAGCTCGAGAGGGCTTATGAAAAAAACTGCCAGGAGGAAAATGAGAGTGAAATTCAACCAGGAGACTGCTACCAGATGTCAATTTTATGAACAACTTAACAAGCTGAATGGGCAGTAATTACAAAATATGTGCACAACAGCTTGAGCTGCTTTCTTGGAGACGTGATAGAAGCAGCAGGTCCTGAGGAAAATCCAGTTACTGAAATCCTGCTCTTGTCTTTTCTTTCCTTCTCACATTTCCCATTTGAAGAAGAGGTTTTCACTCTATGGCTGTGGGAGGTTTAAATGCTGGAACCTCCTGCTCCTCCCTGTCATGCTCTTTGGACAAGGAGGTTGTCACATTATCAATACCAGGCCCAGAACACGAGAGATAATTTTTTGTCCCCCCACACCTTCATGAAGTGACGTTTTGGCACAACTGCCACATTTAGAACACAAACTCCACAGAAACAGGTAAGCAGGGCTTGATACCTTTGCTGCTTTTTGAACATAGAGATCATGGAATGGTTTGGGTTAAAAGGGACCTCAAAGATGACGTTGTTCCACCCCCTGCCTAAACCCTACATCTGCAGCCTGCTCTTCTGCATCACCTGGGGTACAACAGAGATAACTGTGCCCTTAGGAATTTTGGTCTTAGTGGGGACACTGCACACCCTACACCTGGAGAGGGTCTCCAGCTCAGCAGCCCCATTCTTCAGGATCCTTTTTGCATTTTCTGAACAAAAAGCATCTCCCTTGTCACTCGCTTTCTTCTGTCCCTCCCTTCACCTCAATGAACGAATGGACACGCACAGAGTTCCCAAAAGAGGGAACTTTTAAATAACAGACCACGGCAAGCAAATGAAACCATGAACGCCCAGTGCTTGCAAGGGAAACGCCATTAAGGACCACAGAGGGCAAGAATTCTGCTGTGCCACTTCTCCAGAACGGAGGCATGGAATTATATCCCAGCACGGATTGCAGACAGGGGGGTGTGGTCCAGGTGCTCCTGCTGATCTGCCGGAGTAACGAGGTTCGTTAGTAGGTGCATTAATTACCTTCTCTGCGCCGGGGGGGCGCTGTCAGATGCTCTGACCGTGAGGGCGTAGGAGTGCCCCACCTCCAGCACCACTCCCGGGGCGATGGTGATCAGGCCTGTGCGGTCGTTGATGGCGAAGTGTCCCTGACCCCCAGCCAGGATTTCATACACGATCTGGCCATTGGCTCCCTCGTCCGCGTCCACAGCCGTCAGCTGCAAGGCAAAACCACAGCGTCAGCAGGGGGACGCTTCCACGGGCTCTGGGAAGAGGGATGGGGGACTCGAGCATCTGGAACACACGCGGGAATTTCTAAGCAGCGCACGGCAAAGACACAGCTGAAACGAAGGGTAATAGGTGTAAAAACGTCATGAAGCAGAGAAAAACTGCTTGCTAAAGAGCGCAAGCCAATTGTTTTAAGGTACAAAGTAAGAAACCTCATTAAGACTGAGTTTATCCTCTGTGGGTTGGAATTTATAAGACTTCCTATAAAGGCAGAAGGGAGAAGAAGACACTTTTTGTGCAGCAACAGTAATGAGAGGGTTGTATTTATTTCTTTCCCATCCCTCTCTCTGCTTTTCCAGCTGACAGCCTTGGTAGTGCCAGGAAGTCTCACATCCAGGCCTGGCATTCCAAGCCCTCCTTGTGCAGAGCTGGAGGGCAATGTTTGAGTTAATGTGCACCTACTGCTACGGCAGACAAGTGGAAGGGAAATAGCAGCACGGATACATGCTTGGAATCATGGAATCATTCAGGCTGGAAAAGCCCTCTAAGATCAGTAAGTCCAACTGTTAACCCAGCACTTCCAAGGCCACCACCAACCCAAGTTCACAAGGGCCACATGGTCTTTAAACATCTTAGAGAAAAATCTAAATCCTGGTATTAGAGCCAAATTCTAATGGTGAACATAATGAAAGGAGGAGGTTCTTCTCTTCCCTCCAGGAAAGGCAGTGGGTTTATCTCGCAATCAAACACACACTCGGCCAGGAATTAGAGCCCAGGCAATATATTTGCTTTTAGTGAATCATGGAACAGAATCCCAGAGTGGTTTGGGTTGGAAGGGACCTTAGAGCTCATCCCAGTCCACCCCCTGCCATGGGCAGGGACACCTTCCACTATCCCAGGCTGCTCCAAGCCCTGTCCAACCTGGCCTTGTTGTCTCTTCCTCCTTTAGGAGTTGTTTTGCTGATACACAGGCTCCTGAACTGGCTTTTCATGCTGTGGGACAACATTCCCTCAAACAGCACAAGGAATGACAAAGTGGGCTGGGCAGCACTGGAACACCCAGGAGGCCACAGCATCCAGCTGTGCATCCAGCTGCCAATGGCTGGAAGTGGAAATGACAGGGAACGATGGCACCACGGGCTCCTCTGCTGCTCCCAGCTCCAGGCGAGCAGTGGGAGGTGGGGAATGGGAAAGGGCACCAGCAGGGCTGACAGCAGAGCTTTCCTGGGACATCCAAAGCAATCCCAGCCTCAGGAAGGACTCCCTGCAGGGATCCTCAAGTGAGGATGAAAAAGAAGAGACGCAGCTTCTTCAAAGCTCTCTGCCTTGGCTGTCCTGACGCAAACACTCCTGCCCTGGGGCAGCAGGGATGGAGGATGGGAGCGTGGGATGTCAGCGGTGATGGAAAACCTTGGCTGCAAGGCCAGGGCGGGATCAGCAGCCACTCCGTGAGGCAAGGCCAGCCAAACAGCAGCCTCAGCTCCTGCCCCTGGGCCCCTCTTGTCACCCTGTGACACCTGGAGTCAGGGACAGGAATTCACGGATGGCCCTGCCATGCTATGAGAGAAAATCATCTACTGGCCAATGCAGCATCACATCAACTTCAGCAGCTCAGAGCACCACCCAAAGCTGCCAAAACAATCACCCAAAGCTGCCAAAACAACCACCCAAAGCTGCCAAACTACCACCCAAAGCTGCCCAAAGCTGCTGAACAGCCACCCAACCCCGACAAA
>VZTI01004799.1:142485-180029 GCA_013397865.1 Struthidea cinerea
AAACCACCATCCAAAGCTGCCCGAAGCTGCCAAACAACCACCCCAAACTGCCAAACCAATCACCCAAAACTGCCAACCAACCACCCAAAGCTGCCAAACCAACCACCCAAAGCTGCCCAACAAGCACCCAAATCTCCCAGAGCACCACCCAAAAGTGCACAACCACCACCCAAAACTGCCAAATCACCCAAAACTGCCAAACCAGCACCCAAAGCTNTTCTGCCAAAACAATCACCCAAAGCTCCCAGAGGACCACCCAAAGCTGCCAAACCAGCAGCCAAAGCTGCCAAACGACCACCCAAAACTGCCAAACACCCACCCAAAACTGCCAAACCAGCACCGAAAGCTTCCAGAGGACCACCCAAAGCTGCCAAAACAATCACCCAAACTGCCAAACCAGCACCCAAAGCTCCCAGAGGACCACCCAAAGCTGCCAAAACAATCACCCAAAGCTCCCAGAGGACCACCCAAAGCTGCCAAAACAATCACCCAAACTGCCAAACCAGCACCCAAAACTGCCAAAACAATCACCCAAACTGCCAAACCAGCACCCAAAACTGCCAAAGAAACACCTAAAAGTGCCAAATCATCACCTACAACTGCCAACTACCACCTAAAATTCCAAACTCCAAACCACCACCTACAACTGCCAACCACCACCTGGAACTGTCAAAACACCTTTGCCCAAGGATGGCTGGAGAAGCGGAAGAGCAGAAACCAAACCTTGTCACCAGAACAGGAACAAACCCCAAAGCTGCAGTATCTGAGTTAATCCCATCTGCAAACAACATCAAGCACTGAGGGGAGGATGTGAATTACAGAATCCTGGGATGGTTTGGGTTGGAAGGGACCTTAAAGCTCATCCAGTTCCATGGGCAGGGACACCTTCCATAAACCAGGCTGCTCAGAGGCTCATCCAACCCGGCCTTGGACACTTCCAGGGAAGAACTCAGGGATCTAACTGCTCTCCAAGATAATCTTGGTCCTTTATGTACAGAGGCTCAGTGAAATACAAGATTTCATGCAGAAAGTCATAAATATTCTCCAAACCAAGAACTAAGCCCAAAATAGCTTTAAAAACAAATCTTAATTCATCTCCTATGGCATTTTGGGACACATTGTAGAGTGAACATGGGATAAATCCTTGAAATGCCCCAAAAATCATGGAACAGAGGTCATCTCCTCATAGAAATTTAAAAATCAAATTAATATTTGCGTGGGGTTTTTTTTAACTTACCTCATTCCGTATTTTCTTTCGGAATTCTGAAGAAACCCACCTATGAAAACTGCCAATTTAATCACTCATTCTGTAGCTTCTCTACATACCTGGGTGGGTTAATTAAGCCTGCAGAGAATAATTACCCACCCAAGTGACAGAGCTGTAAAAACCATGTCTGCTGAAATTCAAAAGTAACACACATACACACAAAAAAAAAAAAGATAAATAAAGCCTTTATGCAAAATAAGGGGCCCTAAGGATTTAATGACAGGATTTGGAAGCAGGCCAGTTTTTACTGTGACGACATGAAAAAAGGAAAATTAATTGACTACACAAGCCCAGAGATTAAGCAGGTTAATTAAACCCACAAATACGGAATGCTCGGAAAGATAAGTGATTTGAAAAACATTTTGGGGGCAAAACCAGGAATCAAACCTGGGATTAAACAGAATTAAAGTTTAACTGCTGCCACAAGATTTGATTCCAAGAATTCCCATCTCCAGCTGTCCCAGCCTGATAGAGCTCCACAGTTAACAAGATTTGAGAAACGCAGGCTAAAATATACAGGGAGAAGAACAAAACGTGGTTTTCTTTTAGTCTCCTAAAAAACTTTGCATCCAGCAGGATCAGCTCCATTGCATCGACATTGAATGTACTGAAAGTCTGGCAAAAGAGGTGTGGATTCTGCTGCAGCAAAACGTGGCTTTCTTGGGAGGAAAAGGAGATTTAGGAGGGGTTTAGTTGGGGGAAAAAGGAGATTTAGAAGTGGTTTTCTTGGAGGGAAAAGGAGATATAGGAGTGGTTTTCTGGAGCAAAAGGGAGATTTAGTTGTGGTTTAGTTGGGAGGAAAAGGAGGTTTAGAAGTGGCTTTCTCGGGAGAAAAAGGAGATTTAGGAGGGGTTTTCTTGGGAGGAAAAGGAGATTTAGGAGGGGTTTAGTTGGGAGGAAAAGGGAGATTTAGAAGTGGTTTTCTTGGAGGGAAAAGGAGATTTAGGAGTGGTTTTCTGGAGCAAAAGGGAGATTTAGGAGGGATTTAGTTGGGGGGAAAGGAGATTTAGGAGTGGTTTTCTTGGGAGGAAAAGGAGATTTAGGAGTGGTTTTCTAGAGGAAAAGGAGATTTAGAAGGGATTTAGTTGGGGGAAAAAAGACATTTAGGAGGGTTTTTTTTGGGAGGAAAAGGAGGTTTAGGAGTGGTTTAATTGGGGGAAAAAGGAGGTTTAGGAATGGTTTAATTGGGGGAAAAGAGATTTAGGAGTGGTTTTCTGGAGGAAAAGGGAGATTTAGATGTGATTTTCTTGGGAGGAAGAAGAGATCTAGAAGTGGTTTAGTTGGGAGAAAAAGGAGATTTAGGAGGGGTTTTCTGGAGTAAAAGGAGGTTTAAGAGTGGTTTTCTGGAGGAAAAGGAGATTTAGGAGGGGGTTTTTTTGGGAGGAAAAGGAGATTTAGGAGTGGTTTTCTGGAGGAAAAGGAGATTTAGAAGGGGTTTAGCTGGGGGAAAAAGGAGATTTAGGAGTAGTTTTCTGGAGGAAAAGGAGATTTAGAAGGGGTTTAGCTGGGGGAAAAAGGAGATTTAGGAGTGGTTTCCTGGAGTAAAAGGAGAAGGATGGCCTTAAGCTTACAAAGACACATCTTGGTCATGATATAAACCCTGCTCAGACTCACTGCATAACTGGACAAAACTGGGCTTCAATGTGTGACCTGGACCCTTTTCACAGCAACATCTGTGGTCACCTGGCCCTGGACAGATAAAAGTGATGACCAGTCCTCCCAGCAGCCCTCAACAGATCCAGCGTGATGGAAAAATTCCAGGGCTGTTATTCCTGAACTTGAGCCAACCACACATAGTGATCTCTGAGCAGGTTAAAACACTTTTTCATTATCTCCTTCAGACGTTTCATCAAGTCTCAATCCATTATTTCTCCTTGAGTCTGCAGGGACACTGAGCAACGCAAACACAGCCCAGTTTTGTTTTCCCTCTCTGCTAATCAGGTTTGCTTTGGAGATGGAAATTAATTACCTGGCAGGCTGAAGGCAAAGGGTAGCAAATAAACACGTAAATAAAACATGAAGTGGGGTTTGGAGATGACTTTCATGAGGATTTATTTAGGAAAAGGTTCAGGAGTGCTCAGGCACTGAACAGGTCACAGCCCCAAGGCTGCTCAAGGAGTGTTTGGACAGCACTGCCAGGGATGCACAGGGGGGATTGTTGGGGTGTCTGGGCAGGGCCAGGGGCTGGATCCATGATCCCTGTGGGTCCCTTCCAGCTGCAGATATTCCATGATTTTAAGATTCCCTCTAAACTGGCCAGCTGTTTTATGGCACAATGCAAGTTTAAGAGCTGCAGATCAAGAACTTGTGCCAAGCTGGGCCAGGACCCCTAAAAATTAACTTGCACAGGTGCTATCAGACAAAATTGTTTCAGTGGGGAACAGGGCACTGATCCTCTGTGTATTTTATTCTCCATTTTCAATCAGGGAGTTTTTTAATTGTTTTGGAAGAGAGCCCTTGAACGTGGTGGTGCCACTGCACCACGAAATCAGGGAGAAACCAAGACACAGGGAAAAATTGAGATGGGTTATTTTGGTGAGTAAAAGAGCAAAACTGGGATTGCTCAGCCTGGGGAAGAAAAGCTTCAGGGAGACCTAACTGTGACCTTCCAGGACCTGAAGGAGATGACAGGAGATGTCAGATGGAGAGGGACTGTTTGCTAGGGATGGAGGGATGGGACACAGGGAATGGCTTCCCAGTGCCAGAGGGCAGGGATGGATGGGATATTGGGAAGGAATTGTTCCCTGGGAGGGTGGGCAGGCCCTGGCACAGGGTGCCCAGAGCAGCTGAGGCTGCCCCTGGATCCCTGGCAGTGCCCAAGGCCAGGCTGGACATTGGGGCTTGGAGCAGCCTGGGACAGTGGAAGGTGTCCCTGCCATGGCAGGGGTAGCACTGGGTGGGCTTTGAGGTCCCTTCCCACCCAAACCATTCCATGATTCCATGAATTACATTGAAGGCCAGTCCACAAGTTTTCCTGTAAAGACAAAATACAAAAAATCTCCTCACGGGCCAAGATTTAGGGGAATAACATTTTTTGCCAGCCTCTGTCCCGTCCCAGCTCTCTCATTTTCCTGCTCAATATTCCCTGTTCCCTGCATCCTGAATAGAAAAGTGAGAGGTGTCTAAAGAAGAACAGTGGATTTAAATTATTGAGATGAAATTTTGTTGCACCACTGCTGCACCCAGGGATGTGTGACTCCTTTCAAGAGCTGAGTCACAGCAGTGGAAAATGGGGCAGCAAAAACAGAATGCCATAAAAAAGATGGAATTAAGTACTTTACTAGGTTTGCTATTAATAAGCTTTTCAGTGACAGTTATTATTTAATTGTTTTGAAGGACAGATTTCTCACTTGAGAAACTCGCGGGGAGCACAATAAAATACCTGTGAAAGGAGAAGGAAAACTCACACGAGAAACTCTCAGGCTGAAAGGAACAAAATATACAGACATTAAAACTTAACTGTCCTCAACCAAGGCCTGAAATGATTTCACAACTACTGAGAGGAGGCAACTGAAATAAAAACAAAACCTGTTTTTTCTCACGTCTCTGAAAGGTAACTGGGAAAGAAAGGAGATTCCTTGGTCTAACCATGCAGGCAGAAAGGAAAAAATGGGGGAAAAATTGAATTCTGCTTGTAATGAATATATTTTCCTGCTCTTTGTGGCTGTTTTCAAGCAGAACCTAAAACTTTTTGTGTTTCCTTTATTTTACAAGAGTGTACCAGACAGCAAACGCAAGTAACTTACAAACTACTATGTTTTGGGGCTGTTTTCAGGAGTAAAATCAAAACAACGTCCCACAAAATGGGGCAGCAAGAAAGCACAAACTGGGGTTATTTGTCCATGTTATTTGCACATTTTCATGCAACTGCACTCTGGAAAAAAAATATAAGAACTGTACGAATATGACTGTAAGGATAATAAAAGCCAGGAGGCTGAAAATCAGTCTGATTATTATACATGGTTATTAGACTGTCCAGACTCTCTGAGGTCAGTGCTCTTTTTCTAAGCTGCTTTCTCTGATCACACAACGTGGCTTTATGAACTGCTTTTGCTCTGGGAACTGTCAGAGCTGAGCATCCTCTCCCAGCAGAGGTTCCCAAAGGATTCTCACACCAGGAGGGACGGTGGGGTACACGGTGAGTTTGCTCCTCATGCAGAGAACAAGATGAGTACCCTAAAAATCACCGTGCCAGGGCTCAAAAAATAGGAAAGGAAGGTCAGTTTGGCCTTTGAGAAAGCCTTTATATACATAAAGTCTTTATATATATTTTTATATAAATCAAATGGGTATTTTAGGTCTAAAGATTGAGCAACCTCCCAAATAGTGCAGCAGCCCCAAATCCTTATCACGGAATGCTTTGTGTTGGAAAGGACCTTAAAGATCATCCAATTCCAATCTTCTGCCATGGGCAGGGACACCTTCCACTGTCCCAGGCTGCTCCAAGCCCCAGTGTCCAACCTGGCCTTGGACACTGCCAGGGATCCAGGGGCAGCCACAGCTTCTCTGGGCACCCTGTGCCAGGGCCTGCCCACCCTCCCAGGGAACAATTCCTTCCCAATATCCCATCCATCCCTGCCTGCTGGCACTGGGAAGCCATTCCCTGTGTCCTGTCCCTCCATCCCTTGTCCCCAGTCCCTCTCCAGCTCTCCCGGAGCCCCTTTAGGCCCTGGAAGGGGCTCTGAGCTCTCCCTGGAGCCTTCTCTTCTCCAGGTGAGCACCCCCAGCTCTCCCAGCCTTTCCTCCCAGCAGAGCTGCTCCATCCCTCTGATCATCTTAGAGCCTCCTCTGGACTCTCTCCAACAGCTCCAAATCCTTCCTGTGCTGGGCCCTCTTTATTTCTGGCATTACCATCAGTCCACTGAAATCCTAAGACCTGACACTTAGCTTTTTTTTTAAGCCAGGTCATTGCTAAACTCAGATCATCTGGCAGTGTGGGATGAGTTGAAAAACAACCTCTGTCCCATACCAGCCAGGATTTTCTACCTTCCCCCTCTGACTAGATTATAAACTCAGAAAACCTGGAAGTATCCATGCAGGCAGAAGCATGGATTTGGGAAAACCTCACTCTCAGAATTTTAATTTTTCAGCAGAGGTGAGCTAAAGGCCCAACTTCCCCATTATTCCTTTCCCAAATAATCTGCTCTGGCTCAGTTTTCCCACGAAACGTGTCCTCCTGCTCTTTGAATGCCTCCAGGCTCGGCACACGTTGGCAGCTGCAACACCAGGACGTGTTTGAGAGCTGGAGAGCAGCACGTTCCCTCCGAGCACAGAAACACTTCAGCAGCTTCAGACAAGCCCAGGAGCTGCTCTGCTTCATCCCTGGTATCATTAACACACCTCAGGCAGCTCAGAGCACCCTCAAGGCCAACTCTGAGTAGAAAACATTCTTTTCACCCAGCAGAAATCTCATTTAGCAACATTTTCTGCCTCACGCTCCCTGGCTCCTTCAGGACAACAGGATTTAGAGTCTCGTTTTCACACAGCCTTGAAGGAATTTAATTGTGCTTCAAGCTTTTCTCTTTCCCCCAGATCTTGCTGGAAATGCCCCTGTGGCTCTCCCATGGGATGGTTTTTAAGCCCCTGTAGCCCAAATTGACGAGGGGACAAAATAAAACGAAGGAAGAGCTGAAGATGCAGAGGCACAAGCACAGCGCAAGAGGGGACAGGAGGGACACTGAGCCCTCTCCTCATCACTGCTACCCTCAAATTAATTCCTGATTATCGTTCAGAAAATGGCATTTTATCCTTAAGTCAGCTGATTAATTTGATTTTCCCAATATTCCCACTGCCTTCAACTACTCTGGAATGCCACCAATGGCATCTTATCTTCTCATCCATCTGGACACCCAGCACTCACAGCAGGGCTGAGATCTTGGAGGAATTGCCCAAAAAAAGCCTTTTTCCATTAATTTCAATGCCACCAGGATCCACCTCCAGTCCCACACTACAACATAAATCAGTGCTGGCAAAATTTAATTGAAACTGCTTCTCTCTGGGTCCATGTCCAACCCATTTTTCATCGCCCATTTGCTCTACAAATAAACTTGTAAAAGCCAGCAGGTTTTCTGGAGTGGGAAAACATCCCTGGTTATGTCCTACTCCACTTCCTGCCTCTCCTCCCAAAATGTTTTACCTCAATGTCCCACTAATAAAGGAGAATATTTTTTTTTCTTTTGAGATTTTTCAGCTGAGAATCACAGAATCACAGAATCACCAGGTTGGAAGAGACCTCCAAGATCACCGAGTCCAACCCGTGCCCCAACACCACCTCAACTAAACCATGGCACTGAGTGCCACATCCAATCTTTTTTTAAACTCATCCAGGGATTGTGACTCCACCACCTCCCTGGGCAGACGATTCCAGAACCTCATCACTCTTTCAGTAAAAAACTTTTTCCTGACATCCAGCCTAAACTTCCCCTGGCCCAGCTTAAGGCTGTGTCCTCTTGTTCTGTCAGTTGTTGCCTGGGAGAAGAGCCCGACCCCCGCCTGGCTACAGCCTCCTTTCAGGGAGTTGCAGAGAGTGATGAGGTCACCTCTGAGCCTCCTTTTCTCCAGGCTGAACAACCCCAGCTCCCTCAGCCGTTCCTCACAGGGCTTGTGCTCCAGGCCCTTCACCAGCCCTGTTGCCCTCCTCTGGACGCGTCCAAGCGTCTCCACGTCCTTCCTGAACTGAGGGGCCCAGAGCTGGACACAGCACTGGAGGTGCGGCCTCACCAGTGCCGAGTGCAGGGGAAGAGTGACTTCCCCGCTCCTGCTGGCCACACCATTCCTGCTCCAGGCCAGGTGCCATTGGCCTTCTGGGCCACCTGGGCACACTGCTGGCTCATGTTCAGTCGGCTGTCGACCAGAACCCCCAGGTCCCTTTCTGCCTGGCCACTGTGCAGCCACTCTGTCCCCAGCCTGTAGCTCTGCAGGGGTTGTTGTGGCCAAAGTGCAGGACTCGGCACTTGGACTTGTTAAACTTCATCCTGTTGGACTCTGCCCACCCATCCAACCGTTCCAGGTCTCTCTGCAGAGCCCTCCTATCCTCCAGCACATCGACACACGCTCCCAGCTTGGTGTCATCTGCAGATTTACTGATGGTGGACTCAATCCCCTCATCCATGTCGTCAATAAAATACTGAACAGAACCGGCCCCAGCCCAGACCCCTGAGGGACAGCACCGGTGACTGGCCACCAGCTGGATGCAGCACCGCTCACCAGCACTCTCTGGGCCCAGCCATGCAGCCAGTTCTTAACCCAGCCAAGAGTGCTCCTGTCCAAGCCGTGGGCTGCCAGCTTTTCCAGGAGTTTACCATGGGAGACAGCGTCAAAGGCCTTGCTGAAGTCCAAACAGACAACATAAGAAGTTTTTGTGGAAGCTCAGAGGAAGCAGCTGAGCTGCAGCTCCACAGCTAAGACAGGCCTGACATTTAGTCTCAGCAATTTTTAATGGATAGTTAATTAACGAAGTGGATGCAGATACACAAACTTCCTTTCTGGCTGGTTTCAGTGCATTTCCAATTTAGATGAACAAAGCCATGTACTGCTAACAAAAAGTGAGTTAACAGAGGTAATAAAAGCCCTGAAATTACCTTAATAACGCCTTCCCCAGGCCTCATATCCGTATAGATCTTGACATTGTAGGAGATGTTGGAGAAGGTTGGGGTATTATCATTGGCATCGATCACCAGGATGTTGACAGTCACTGGGACGCTCTCCTGGACTCCATCAGAAGCTGTCATCTTCAGAGGGACAAAAAAAGCAGGACAGGAATGCGTTTTAATGGTGTGTTCTCAATGCAATTCCAAGAGAAATACAATTCCAATAGGAGAAAATGCAGCCTGGCAACCCAAAATCAGCGTTCTCTCTCTGCGTTTACAGTTACAGGAGGATTCAGCAGAGCTTGAGCCTGCACCTACAAGACTCAGGGCAAAAGCAAAGCAAACCCATCCAAACCTTTCCATCGTAGAAGTGAGAGGGAATAACTTGGAATTTCCCAGGGATGTGGCTGGGATAGGAGCTGTTGAGTCCATGGAGTCTCACCTGGGCATCACCACACGCAGGAGATCTGTTAAACCTCCCAGACAATATTTGGAAGTGGGAATTACAGAGCTGGGGGCTCTTCTTGTTCCACAGAGGAGATGTGAGCTCTCCTTTCCAATGGAAAACAGAAAATAGGGAGGCACAGACTGGGAACCCCTGCAGACGGACTGGGTTTGCCCACAGCTCATTTCCAAATCGCTGTAGGGCTGTTAAGGGGTTCACTCAGAGCCTGAGGGAATATTAAATCCATTTCAGCATTTCTTCCCTCTTTTTTTTTTTTCTTTAACACCACTGGCTGTGCTTTCTGTCAGACTATTTTTTTTTATTTGGGACAGAAATAAAGCAAAAAACCCAAGACAAGGCTCATGTTTCAGGGATGAGGGAAAAAAGGCAATGAGAAAAGCAAGGCCAGGAATAAAAAAGAGGACTCAGATCCTGGACGGGATGAGGAGCAGAGGCCAGTCCTGAGGCCATGAAGGTGCTGGTAGGGGCATCTAAAATGCTGCTCTCAACCCACTCATCCTTCACTGCTCTCCTCCTTCTGGGCCATTTCACGACTTCCAAGGATGCTGGAATCGATCCTTTCCCACCACTTGCTCCGAGCAGTGCCTGGAGGGTTTTCCAAGGGCATGGAACTCACGGAGAAGGTGTAGAGCTGCTGGACCTCCCTGTCCACGGGCTGCAGCAGGGTGAGGTAGCGGGTGATGCCACTCTGAGTCACAGTGAAAAACGCGGTGTAGTCGTTCAGGAAGAGATGCAGCTGCGGGTCCTTGGTCTTTCAACAGTATCAAATGAAAAAAAAGAGCATTTTATTATAAATTCAGAGGTACATTAAGTCTCCAATTACTCGCTACAAGTTCTCCTTTTAGCTGAAACCTAAATAAGCACGAATGCTGTGACTACAAATCTACAAAACCGTAAAAAAAAAATAAGGTAAAAGACCTCACTGCTAGCCTAAAACTCTAATCTTCTTGATGAAAAACGTATTTAAAAACCACTAGAGTAAGAAAATCCAATTGTAAACAAATACCTGTATTGGTTTTAAAGAAGTGCCTTCTTTCCCCCACATTAAACAGTAATTTTTAAGCCAGACACAACTTAATGTAAGAAACCAGATGCAAGCATTTCTCTTCATATTAAAACACCCAAACGAAGCTGAACTTGATTAACAGAGCAATAACACAGCTGGGTTGGTGCCCTGAACAAAGAGAATGACGTGTAGTGAATGCAGCACAAAACAGAGGCAGCTCAGGGGGTCTCCTCAGGTCTCAGAAAGATTCCAAATGTATTGATGCAGAATTAGGAACCTCTCGGTGAGGGGAAAACATCACAAATGAACGGAAAAGTAACATTTTAAAGTAAAGAGAGGGAAAAAAGGCATTGTCAATTTACTCATGGCTTCTTGAGGACTTGGGTCACTCCTGATTTCCAGCTCTTTCGAGGTGTTTTTAACTGATCAGACTGTACATGAATTAAATCTTCAAACAAACCACATCACCTTCTGTTGCCCAGAGTATTCCAACAATTTTCTCTGTCCTTGTGCATAATCTGGTTAATTTAACCTGACTTCATGTGCTGCTCTCACTCGTGAGTTAGAGAGTTCATTTGTGTTGTTAGGGGAATGCCAGTTCCAGGAAAATGCAAAAGGCTGGGAGACAAGTCCTATAAAAACTGCTTTAAACTGCCCCCAGGAATGTGCAGGTGAGGAACCAGAGGAGTGGTACCAGGAATGACAGAAAATCCAGGATTTTACCAGCTCCTTCCCAACGTCATTCCACAAATGCCAGCCCTACAGAGGAGGACATAGGGAGAACCAGCTGAATTCCAGAAACAATCCCAAAAGGAGAAAAGCTGAATTCAGCTCCCCAAAGGAGCATTACTTCTCTGCACACTTTCTGAATCCAAAGCTATTCTGGAAGGATCACTCCATCAGTGCCATTCCTGGAGGATTAAAACCCTTGGGAGCACAGGACAGGTCCCCAACCCCCCGCCAACCCCGACCTGCACCAGGTAGCACCAGGACAGAGCAGCACAACGCCAGGACGGAGAGAAACTGCTTTTAGTGAGCCCAAATAAAGCCCCAAAAGCAAAGATCCCACTATTTAAATGAAAACACATTCCAGGAAGCCACGGGAAAGAATTATCCAAGTGTTCCACATGAGCGGTTCCTCAGTGCCTAAAGCTTTGCTGCAACTGCAGCTCCCAGGAAAATGAAAATTCATTTTACAGCCAGCAATGCAAACAGCAACCTCTTCATTCCAGGAAAACTTAGGGAAGGTAATTGCCCATAATTGTTTACTTTGTAGACATTATAAAGTCAGTTAAGAATTTAATTTACAAAAGCCCCAGTTAATTTTGCAGTTCTTGCTTTCATGTCCTTTTGAACACTAATAAACAGCATTTTTTTTCCGAATTTATTCCTGAGAAAAACCAACGATGGAGATCTCAAACCCTTCCGGAGTAATGTGTCCTATTCCTTTGCTATCCTTGTCTTAGAAATGTTCTCCTAGTGTGGAAGGGAAATTGCCTTTACAGCAATCAATGCCTATTTTAGCACCTCCCAGGCATGTCAGAGCCACGGAGCAATTTATTCCCTTCGTCTGGAGAAGCATTGTTATGCCTGGACATTATTACCAGGGATATTTGATGTTATTAGCAGGGAACCTGGACATTATTATCCCATTTTTTGCTGCCTGAAAAGTCAGCTCGACTTAACTGACCATTTCACGTGAGAGAAAACAACCCCAGCTACACTGCCAACACAATTTCCAATAATTTAATCTTTTAAGTTATTTTATTTTGGGGCCTGGAGTTCAGCATTGTGACATTTCTGGTGACATTACTGGGTCTCTGATAAATTGTTTAGCATGGAATTTTAAGTAGAAAATGATCACAGTCCACACGAAAGGGTTCACATGCAACCTGCAAGGAGCATTTCAAGCACACAGTTCAAACCTGAGGTACTTTCTAATTTTAAAAAGCACTTTTGTAATACCCAGGATGCCTTTGAAGACTTGTGATTATTTAATGAACATTAAGCAATCACAAGGCATGACTTTATCCCCTAAATTGGGCCCGATGTGTTTCAAGGGCTCTTTGCAGGCTTCACAAACCAAGGGACAGTCCCAGCCTCAAACACCATCAGAGCAGAGAGAAATGAGGGAGGAAAGGGGGAAATGAAGGAAGAAATCCCACAATTAAACCAAAACAAGGGGTTTTGCACACACAACACCCAATACCTACAGGGAAGGCACCTGGTGGGACCTGCAAAGGAAAACACAAAACGAACACACGTGAGGAAACACAATCTTGGGACTGAAGGACAGCAGAGTATTTGGGGAACTCATGGTTACAGACAAAAAACCCGACAAAATGAGGCACACAAAATGCTGAGCTCAACAAACAAAGCCTGGGCTCGAGTGCGTTCTGCTCAAAAAACCTCTGGAAAAGTTCCTGCATGGATGTGGATGTTCCATTCCTGCTGCTCCTCAAATCCCACCAGGGGTTACAATTCTGCCCAAAGCAGTTTTCTAAAACTGATGAAGATGAAACCAAAATTCCTGGTGATAATTACAATATTGCCAAGAACGAGAAGACAAGGACATGAATTCTGGGTGTGTTTCAACAGTCCCAAAAGCTTTTTGGATGGGGTCTACTTGGCTGTGAAGTTCTCTAGGGCAGCCAGAACAAGCTCCAAGAGTACCCAAGCTGCTCAGACTTCCTGATTTCCAGCACAGGCCCATCCCCTCAAAGCTGCAGTGATAACAAAGGCACTTGAATGACACAGCTGAGTTTTCCAACATTTTTCAAGCGGAGGATGATCAGCTCTGAAACGCCCACGGAGGAGAGCTTTTGTTGGAGAGATGCTTCCAGCATCCGCCCTCCTCATTTCTGGGGGAAAAGAGAAAATCTTTCCCACTTTCAGCTGGAAAATCTGAGATCCAGAGCCTCGCAGAGGCAAAGCAGGGGAGATTTTGTCTCCACACAAGAAATACATGGATCTGTTGGAATGAGTCTGGAGGAAGCCATGGAGCTGCTCCAAAGGCTGGAGCCCCTCTGGAGCCAGGCTGGGAGAGCTGGGGGGGCTCACCTGGAGAAGAGAAGGCTCCAGGGAGAGCTCAGAGCCCCTTCCAGGGCCTAAAGGGGCTCCAGGAGAGCTGGAGAGGGACTGGGGACAAGGGATGGAGGGACGGGACACAGGGAATGGCTTCCCAGTGCCAGAGGACAGGGATGGATGGGATATTGGGAAGGAATTGTTCCCTGCGAGCTTCAGAAGGCAGAAACCATGAGGCATTCATCCTAGAATAATCAAGGAAGACACAGAGGAGCAATTCAGTGTAAATGCTTTTGGTTTTCCTTAAGCGTAAAGATCCAAAAAATTTAACCCCCTATCTTTATAAATCCTAAAAGAAGGGAAGCAGCCTTTTGTCTTTGCCTTGCCTGCAGTAATGACACATGGGCAAGGACCTTGCTCATCAGATGGAAAATTTATAAAATTAAAATAAAAGCCGTTTATTGCGCAGTCAGAATTCCCTAAATCCCAGCACCCAACAGGATATCACATCCTATAAACAGGAAAGATGTTCCCCACAGTGTCCCCCAATCACCTGGGGCATTGCACAGATTTTACCTATGATGGTAACAGGCAAACAATGCCCTATAAGGCCCCAAACTGCAATGAACACTTCTCACAGGCCCAGTCTGTCCATAAACACACAATCCTCTCTCAGTCCGTCCCCGGTGACCTGGATGCACTCCCAGGGTCACCTCCGGGCCCAGGACAGAGGCCCTCTCTCTGATCCTCAGGGCCTGTCTCTCTTCCAGCACATAGTGCACCCCAACACTTGCCCTTCTGTTTGTTTTAATGATGATATTAATTTATAATATCTGTTTCATTTGGGGATGGATCTTTCCTGAGTTATTGCAACTGTTGCCCAGGGGCAGCAGAACTGGCCCCTTGAGAGAGCACTGGCTGCAAAACAACTTCAAACAACAACTGAGAGTGATAGAAGCAATCAGGAAAATATCGGAGAAAAGCACTTTGGTATTGAAAATGCTTCAGTTCTCCTGGTTAAAAAAAAAAAAATTGAAAATCTATTATTTTTCCTTCTCTGGAAGTATTATTGAAAGTCCATAACCTGCACTTGTAGCTGCATTTAAAACTTATTTTAGCCATTACTTGCTCTGTCTGCTCAATGCTGCCAAGACATCCTTAAGTAAAATTCTTTCAAATTTCCCACAAGTTGTCTGGAAAAAAAGATCAGAGAATCACAGAATGCCCTGAGCTGGGAGGGACCCACAAGGATCATGGAGTCAGGAACCCAGGTACCCAGGAATGCCAAGGCCAGGCTGGACACTGGGGCTTGGAGCAGCCTGGGACAGTGGAAGGTGTCCCTGCCCATGGCAGGGGTGGCACTGGATGGGCTTTGGATGGGTCCCTTCCACCCAACCCATGTCCATGACTGACACTCATTGCAGCTTTATCACCAACCCCAACCACTGGATAAATTAATTCTCTCCTGTGGAAGCCAAAGAAGAAGGAAAAAGGGCTTGGGAAGCCTTATGTAAAGAGCTCTCAGCTCACACAGTTTAAGTTCCTCATCTCAGCTTTGGTTTGCTCAGGTCTTAAGGAACCCGCGTGGCTTAATTTAATTTATGCCATTTAAACAGAGCACTTAATGATATCAGCACTCGGCAGTGCTGCTCTAGTGCAAGGTCTGTTTGCAATGTCCCATCTATAAATTAATTTCTGCAAGGTTTAGAGCAGGACTGTTGTAATTCCCACAGGGTTTCGATTTAGAGTGGGTTTTGTTCTTTTTTTTCCTTCAGACACACAGTTAAGTGAGCACTTTCTTCCTGCGTTTACCTGAGGACATGGAGTCATTTTCATTTTTCAATTAGCAGGCAGAATTCATTACGATTAACCAGTGGCACCAGTGGGAACTGGGATGCACCAGCACGGAGAGGGTTTATCTCAGTGACTCATCAGCAATCCTTAAATTTAAATATATTCCTAAATCCACGGATTTCCTGAGGTACAATGAAGCCATCAGGACACTGAGACCTGCAGAAGTTAATGAGCATTACCTGTGCTGACAATCCCACACGGAGCTCCCATCCAGCTCCACGAGGAGCAGTCCTAGTGTTTGGCCATTTTATGTGGGAGCTCTGTTCAGTTGCTGCACTCCCAGCTGGAATTCTGGGAATTCTCCTGCCCACAGCAGGTTAGAAGCACTCTATGAATCTCTGGCACATGGACTGAAGCACAGGCACTTCAATCTGGTTCTCTCACATCCGTGTCACACGTGCACCACGTCACGACTTTGGAAAGGGCTGTGCATGAGCCAGGTGATGCCAAAGGAACAGGAACATGGAATATTTCCACCCAAGGATGAGGCTGATCCCCTTCTGGCTGCAGGCAGATCTCTGTGTGTCAGAGAATCCCAAAATGGTTTGTGTTGGAGGGACCTTAAACTCACCCAGTGCCACCCCTGCCATGGGCAGGGACACCTCCCACTGTCCCAGGCTGCTCCAAGCCCTGCCCAATCCGGCCTTGGACACTTCCAGGGATCCAGGGGCAGCCACAGCCCAGCCAGGCCCTCCCAGGGAACAATTCCTTCCCAATATCCCATCTATCCCTGCCCTCTGGCACTGGGAAGCCATTCCCCCTTGTATCACTGCACAGCCTTGGAAAAAGCCCCTCTCCATTCATTTAGAGGTTTATCCACCTGAATTTCTTAATCTGTCTCAGTGACAGCAGAACTCCACAACAAGAAGAAAGCCCCCAGATACATTTCTGGCAGTTACTCACTCTGCCACACTGAAATATTCACCTTTTCCAACGATAAACAAAAAGAATTCACTTTTGGCTCTGCCTCATTGTGTGTCATGTGGCTGAAGTAGATTTTCAGTAACTTCACCAAACTCCTGCTAATCATCATCCCGTGAAAATTAAAACATGAGGTAAAACAACCTTAAGCTCGCTAGGAGAAGCATTTGGGCCCTTGAGCTGCCATATCCATGGAATATCCTTCCTGTGGATACGAAATTTCAGGTCTGCTTGTACTGAGCCACAGAAACATGTAACAACTTCTAACAAGCTGCCTGAAGCAGCTCAAGAAAGATAAATTTGGTTTTTATAGCAGATTATTTAAGGTATGGTCGTGCTCCCAATTAAGAATCTGCCGCAGATTGGACAGATTTTTTTTATTAATAGTGTTCCAATTAAAATGACAAATACTTGGGCCACGGCTCTATCGGAATTTTTAGTGCAGGCAAACACAAGTTTATTAACGAACTGCCCTATCCCAGATCCAAATATTGGGAGGAATTCGTGGGAATGGGCTGATGGACAACAATAAAATGTGGAGCCCAATGGTCAAACTGCCTGTGACGAATCTCAGAGCACCCCCTCAAAGCTCCAGGTATTGAACTTGTACTGACCAAATGAGGAACACAAAGGACTTTTGGTGGGGAATGAGAATCCCAGGATTTTCTTACAAACCTAGGGAAATAAAAGAACAGCTTGCTCTTCCATGCAGAAATTCCCTAAATTAAATATTTGTATTTTGAGTGCGTAAATATCATGTGTGGTACTTTCTACATGATTCAGTCAGAGTCAGCCCAAATTCAGGATTTAACAGTCCCAAGTGATCCTAATTTTGTGTCTTGGATATGACCTAATATGGAGTTGCACGGAGAACCTTGAATTATCCAATCTGCCTTTGACACCTCGTGGGCAGAGCTGTGCAGGTGCCAGGGAAGGGTTAATGCAGCACCATTAACTCCAGCCTGAAAACCCTCTGAGCTTCATGAATTCCCAAGTCTCTCTGGCATCCCTTGAGTGTAACAATAGCATCTCCCAGCAATGGGAAAGAGTCCCAAAAAATCATCAGCAGAGAAAACTGCCACTAAATTTGAGTGTCTGACGTAGGACATGGAATTTTCTTCCGTTAAAGGGAATTGCTTTGAACTATTCCACAATGGAATTGTGGCCAGCAGCGCTGGGTGGCTTCTCTGACCACTCTGGGCTTTGTATCACAGGGACACCTTCCACTGTCCCAGGTTGTTCCAAACCCCATCCAGCCTGGCCTGGAACACTTCCAGGGATCCAGGGGCAGCCACAGCTCTGGGTTATATTTATAAACCTGATCCCTGACCACCTTGACTATCCAAAGCAGCATCCAAGATCCCATTAATTTGATCAAACCACTTTGCTTTAAACAGAACTGAACCTGAGTGTTTCCCAAGCAATCCAGAGCCTCATTAATTCCTACTGATTCCCACCCTGTGCCCTCATTCCATACCTTTTACCTTTTACAAAAGCCAGATCCAACAGCCTTTTCCATGTGCCTTCCAATCATTGATTTCTATCAATGCCCGTAAGTTGAGGGTGAAACTTTAATGATTAGAGATCCTCAGCGGGAATTTGGGATTTAAAACAATACAACACTCTAATGCTGTGATGTTTTAGTGACAACGGGCTCTTGCGTTCCTTAAAAAGCATGGATTTGCCTAGAGTGAAGCCTTGAAAAGCAGATTGTTTTCAGACTCTCAGGTTAAGAACTTTACTCAAGAGATCCTATTCCTACAAAACTTAAGCTTGAGCTCAGCTTTCCTTCTGTAGCTGAAGGAACCAAAAAGATGAAGGGAGACAACTGGAGGGAAAACAGCAATCAGAGGGAAAAGAAGTATTGGCTAAAAAATCCATAACGACCTTGGTGAGAACAGAAACAACGTTAGAGGTGTTGTACTGTTACTCCTTGGCTACTATTCCTCTGGAGATGCCTGATTTCCACTCTGAGTAATGTTCTATCAAAATCTGGCAGAGCAAAGAATGCAATGAACTTTCAGCCTCCTGCTATTCCTCCTATTCCTCTTCTTTTTGGTTCAAACCAGGAGTTCCTTTCTCTCTGAGCTCCCCTCTCTCATTTCCGTGGTGTGGCGCAGGCTCATCCCTGTCACAAAATGCATTTTGATTGCTCTGCGCACTGAGCATTCACCAGCTCGAACAGAACAGAAACTTCCAGACAGGTGAGCAGAACCCAGATCAGAAAAAATCCACTTCCAAATCTATCTGAACTCGGAATGAAAACAAACAGAAAATCATCATGAAATTAAGATAATTTTTTTTTTCTATTTATGGATCTAAATAGGTTTGTCTCAATTAAAAAAAAAAAAAGAAAAAAAGAAAGAACCCTGAAAATAATAAAATTGCAACCACCCTAAAAGAACAAACTTTACCTCTTCCACGTCGTTGTCCAGCACCACGACCTGCAGGGGGGAGGTCAGGTTCCGGTTATCTGAGATGGTCGTTCCCACTGGGGAGGATTCCAGGATGAAGCCCTCGTAGGTAGACCTCGTGAAATAAGGCTTCTGGTTGTTCTCGTCCAGGATCTCGATGTGGAGGTTGGCAAAGGCGGGGAGAGGATGTCCATTGTCTTGTTCAGCCTAAAAGAATCACCTCATTTGTCAAAGGTTCCCAGTCACCAACAGCGACTCCCTGGGGATGGTTCTACTTAAGAGTCAGAATCCAGTTAAAAAGATGGATTTTTTTTTCCCAGATCCCCCTATTATGGAACCCAACATCACGGAAAAGAGAAATACCAACTGAAAATTAGCTTGGAGAGAAGAACAGCAACACTTTCCCTCATAGTCACATTTACACAGCCAAACCTTGTGCAAACACAGCTCCTTAAACTCTCAGGATTGAGAGTTTGGAAAAAGCTCCGAGGGAGGAAAGAAAACTGGGAATGCTGATTGGACAGCAGAACCCACGGCAGCAGCAAGAGAGTTAAACCCGAAAGGTGCTGTAGTGGGTTGAGCCTGAGTTGATGGATAGACTTTTAAACCAGTGACGCTTCTCTCAATTTACATATTTTAAAAATATGTAAAGTTTTTTCTTAAAGTTTTTTAAAATTAAAAAAAAAAAGATATATTTTTTTTTAAAAAAGTGGGAATTTCCTTTTGTTCCAGCTTGCCTGCCGGAAGGTGGGGGGGCCTCCAGGCCGGGCTGGGTTGGGACTCCCCTGCCCCCTTCCCCTTTTCCCAACGCTGCGGCACGGACCCTGGGTCGCTGGGAGGGGGAACTGTCCCAGAGCCGCAGGCAGCCAAAGCCAGCCATGGACTGCCAGCCATGGACTGCCAGCCATGGACTGCCACACAGCCAAACCCATCCAGCGCGGCTCCTTGGGACCGGCGGGTCCCTCTGCTCCCCACATGGAGCCAGAGGAGCCTCCTGTCTGCAGCCAGCACGCTTTGCGCTGAATTGAAGAAGACACCCTGCAGCCAGCAGCACAAAAGGAGCCAGGCTTTCCCCACCGTAAAGCCTGAACAAGAACACTCTTCAACGTGACAGCTTCAGAGTCAGAGAGGAAGAGAAAGTGAGTCATGTGAGACGGAGCTGGAATGGCGACAGGAGAAAAGAGAGCGGTGCCGTGTTTCTCGCGCGTAGCTTAAAAAATCTTCTTGCATGCCATGGTAAGAAACTGTAATATCACAAACTGTTTGTCTCTGTAATCCATTTGAAGTACATGGGGGGATGGAGAATTCACGTGTGGCCTGTGAAGATTGTGAAGAGTGCCTATGCCAGGCTATATAGAAGCAGTGAGAGGCTTTTAGTGACTTGTGGTGAAGAAAGCCTCTGTGTTCAGGCCAAAATAACGTATCCTTAAAAAGATTAATAACCCCATGTGATGGCCCATGGTTTGCAATATGAAGGAACTGTGAGATTTTTCACAGGAGAGATATTTTTTTTCACGGCAGCAAATTTCCGGGCGGGTCTGCTGCTGGGGGCAGCTTGGGAACCAAGTGAAGCAGAAGAAAACCCTTTTTTCCATAACCATAAGAGAGAGACTTTTCAAGAACTACAACACTGACTAAAATCCCATCTTCTGTTATCCTTTCTGCGAGCTGGGTAAAGGAAGGGGGTGCTGGAAGAGAGGGGAGGTTTGCTTCAATTTCTTGTTACTCCTTTTTACTTTTAATTCTGTTAGTAATTAACCTTTTTCTTTGTACCACAACTGTTTAAGTTTGAACCTGTTTTGCCTCGCAGCTCTCTCGTCTTCCTCAATATTTTCTTATTGTCCCCTTATGAAAAACAACAGATTTCGTGTGCTTGACGCTTAGCTGCATCAAACCACGACAGGTGGGAGCAGCACGCATGGACACATTTGCTTCCTCTCTCCCCAAATCCGCCTCTTCAGCGCTCCATGAGTGGGATTTTAATCCGGGTTTTGCCTGTTTTTGAATCCCAGACTGGTTTGGGTTGGTCCCAAGCTCAAAGCCCATCCAGTGCCACCCCTGCCATGGGCAGGGACACCTTCCACTGTCCCAGGCTGCTCCAAGCCCCAGTGTCCAACCTGGCCTTGGACACTGCCAGGGATCCAGGGGCAGCCACAGCTCCTCTGGGCACCCTGTTGCCAGGGAAGTTGTGGATGTGTGTCCAGCAAAATTCTTTACTTCCACAAATAACCCCCACATCTCAATGGCAGCTCTGCACCTCCCAGGAGTTACTCCCTGATATTTTTCACCTGATTTATTCTTATTTTCAAACTTCCTAAAGATAAAAGCACTAACTGCCCATTCCAAGGTGCTAATCCTATAAAAACCTAGAATTCTGCTTTCTTTTCCTGTAACTTCCCAACCAACAACTAATTAAAGCAAAGACACAAGGGAATTAGGAGACAAAACGTAATTTGGTCTCCAGTTTATAAAGAGCAAACCAGGTTTAATTACAGTCCTGCACGTGACACTGCAGCAAGACAACAGTAGGGCATTGAAAGTTTCCTGTTCCCATGGCCAAAATTTGTATTCCCAAAATCTGGATGCACACACAGACCCTGGACCACAACAGAGAGAACGGGACCTAAATTCCTGTTGATAACAGGACTTTCTGTTTGCAGAGTTTTTACTTCGAATCTGGTATTTCCCCCATTTCAAACAGATAATTCCTCATTTTTCAAATCAAGAGTCCTGGGAACCTTGGTCTGGAAACATCCCTTTGATTTCATCAAAGTTTTTTTAAAATTTCTTACTTAAACACCTTTTCTTGGTCTGAAAAATGTTAATTCTCTTTGTTTATAAAGCAGCAATAGTATCTTGTTAATGGTAAAAACCTCTATTAAAAAAAAAAGTATTAAAAGCTTCTAGTTCAAGTAAAAAGACATAAACATAAAAAATGTTATTTTCTTCAAAGGAGGTGATGATACCTTAAGTAATCCATAAAAACTCATTCTCAGGTTTTAGGAAAAAATGGATTTTTCTTTTTAAAAAAATACCTAGATTACACTTGAACAACAGGAAAAAATGCCCCAGGCTCCACACCAGTCCAGCTGATGCTCCACTGAATGAAAATAAACTTTGTGTGTCAAAACCAACATCACCAAAATTACCTGGCAGGACTCTGGCTACTGACCCAGGAGGGTGAAACTCCAGAAATGTCCTGAGATGGAATTTTTGCCTAAGTTAAAATATTGAAAGCACAAAAAAAAAAAATCCCAGGAAAAGTCTGCTCCTCAAGCAACACATCCTGCTGGGATTCTATTTTATATGTAGATGTATCATGGAATCTTTTAGGATGGAAAGACTTCCAGGATCATGTGCCAATGCCCACCTTGTCCCCAGCCCAGAGCACTGAGTGCCACCTCCAGCCCTTCCTTGGACACCTCCAGCCATGGGCACTCCAAACCTCCCTGGGCAGCCCCTGCCAAGGCCTGAGCAGCCTTTCCATGGAGAAATTCCTGCTGCTGTCCAACCTGAGCCTCCCCTGGCCCAGCCTGAGGCCGTTTCCCCTTGTCCTGTCCCTGTTCCCTGGGAGCAGAGCCCGACCCCACCCCGGCTGCCCCCTTGTAAGAGACGGTCCGAAGATCCCTCATCTGCCTCACAATCATCGACGAGTACAGAGACTGAAAGACGCTAAAAACCCCAAATGGGGAAAGAGGGTACAGGAGTCCTAGCCAGAACAAGGTGGGATGTCTGTCAAGTGCCCGCAGGTACGCACGCTGAACAAGATGCTCTGATGCTGTTCCTTGCTGCCCAGGCGGACAGGACGGCACTGGAGCAAGAAGGAATGTTCTGTGCACCTGCCCTGCAAACAATGGGCCTCGCGACACAATGGTTGTAGATTTCCTCACCTCCTGGCTAGATGCCCTCCGCTTCGATAAAGACTATAAAGGGACTTTCTGAGAAGACCCCTACGAGATCTCCCCACGGAAAGAAGACGGATCTATTGGCAGGACCACGAGGATTCCGCCTCGCCGTTGGTAGCTATTAACCCTCTCTCTCTTCCTCTGTCTCTATACTTTGTTTCTTTGTATCTCTCTCTCTCTTCTATCGCATAATTGTGTTGTTGGCACTCAATTAAAAGTGCACTGTTTTGATTTAAACTATAATCCCCGTTTGTGTTTCTTCTGCACTCTGAGATCGGTTAACGAACCATCACGATTCCCGCTTGTGTTAGCGGATCGTGACACCCCTCCTGTCAGGGAGTTGTGCAGAGCCACAAGGTCCCCCCTGAGCCTCCTTTGCTCCAGGCTGAGCCCCTTTCCCAGCTCCCTCAGCCGCTCCTGGGGCTCCAGCCCCTTCCCAGCCCCGCTCCCTGCCCTGGACACGCTCCAGCCCCTCCAGGGCTCTCCTGAAGTGCTCCTCCCCACAGGACTAGCAACACTTGTCCATCATTAAATACTCTTTTCTTCTGCTTTTCCAAGTAAAATCGCTCCCTTCAGAGCCCAGAGTTTCCATCCAACCCCTGCGAGTTACTTTATAACAACCCTTAATGTTCCTCGCTAGGAAGAGGTCCTAAAAAAAGGAAAATGCAAAAAACAGAGGCTCTCAATCTTCTGAACAGCTTGAAACACCACAATAATGGCCTTGCTTTAAAGTCCAAGTGAGCCCGGAGCTCATTCCGGGATAAAAGCAGGAATATTCACTCAGGAAGGTGCTGCAGGCTTCGCTGAAGTGCTGGGAATTACACGTGGCCAAACACAAAGAGAGTTGTTTGCTCCCAAAACTGGACTTCAAATTTGAAAGCCTGGAGCCCAAAAGGACAAAGCAAAGGAGTCCTTCCTCAGTGAGCACTCCCACTCACAATCCCTTCAGCTTTCCTTCGTGCTCACCGGTCACAATGATGGATTCATTCCATTTTTTTGTCTCCGAAGACACCTCTATTTAAGGGGAAAAAGCAAGCTTTGCCAACAGCCACTTCTTTTTGCCTTTTGTTCAAAACAAGGAATTCCGTATTACAGCATGAGGAACTGATTTGCTTTCAGGTGTTCCGTGACATCAGTCCTAGGAGCAACACTTGACTACGAGCAGAGTTCAACGCAGACCCTTCATAATGCTCCAAAAATATAAAAAAAGCTGTAACATTGTCCGATTTTGCTCCAGTGCCCTATTTCTTGGGGTTTTTCTTTCTGTGGGGGTTTGGGGTGTTTTTTTTTTGCTTGTTTGTTTTGTGGTGGTTTGGGGGTGGTATTTTTGCTATTTTTGGTTTTGTTGTGGGTTTTTTTTTAAGAGATGAAGTTATACCTCGTGGGAGTTGCTCCAGACACTGAGTTCTGTTAGTGCAAACCCTTTTTCCTCATATGGACCTGGACTTGCTTGCTGGTTGAGCTTTTTTGCTTCCTAACACGTGTTTTGGAGCACAAACAGCAAACAATTTACATTTTCTTCACCCAGAAAGCCACTGGTACCTAAGCCACAAAGCATTTGGGTTCCAGTCCTTCAAAAAATGTGGTTTAGTGTCAAAATAATGAGGGATCTCTCAAATAACCCCAAGGATGCAGTTCACACTGCTACCAAGACACAGAAAAACCAGCACAGAGTTAGACTCTGGAATAACTGAGTAGTTAAGAGCAGCTAAAGAAAAAGAAAAGATAAAATAATGTGCGGTGTGTTAATTCTCACAGATATTGAGCTGCTGCTGTTACATCATCTCTGCTGAAGATTGCTTCTATTGGTGGTGTCCATGATTTTATCCTGATGGAAGATGGCTGGAGGTGACAGGAAAGCAGTTCCAGGGGGGATGCAAGGAGTGAGGAGCAAAGGGCTGTGGGAATTAACAGGACCAACGGGAGGTTCACTCCTCTGAAGTAGCAGATGAAACGCTTCCCCCAAAAAAAGAGAAATCAGAGCAATGCAAAAGGCTCCCTCATGGAACCATGGAGTATTCCGAGCTGGAAGGACCCACAGGGATCATCAAGGGCAATTCCAAGCTGGAAAGGACTCACAGGGATCACATCGAGTGTAATTCTAAGCTGGAAGGACCCACAGGGATCACATCGAGGGTAATTCTAAGCTGGAAGGGCCCACAGGGATCATCGAGTGAAATTCTAAGCTGGAAGGACCCACAGAGATCACATTGAGTGTAATTCTAAGCTGGAAGGACCCACAGGGATCATTGAGTGCAATTCTAAGCTGGAAAGAACTCACAGGGATCATGGAGTGCAATTCCAAGCTGGAAAGACCCAAAGGGATCACTGAGTGCAATTCCAAGCTGGAAAGGATGCATGGGGATCATCAAGTGCAATTCCGAGCTGGAAAGGACCCACAGGGATCACTGAGTGCAATTCCAAGCTGGAAAGGATCCATGGGGATCATCAAGTGCAATTCCAAGCTGGAAGGACCCACAGGGACCACTGAGTGCAGTTCTAAGACGGAAGGACCCACAGAGATCATCGAGTGCAATTCCAAGCTGGAAGGGACCCACAGGGATCATCGAGTGCAATTCCAAGTTGGAAGGGACCCACAGGGATCATCGAGTGCAATTCCAAGCTGGAAGGGACCCACAGGGATCATCGAGTGAAATTCCAAGCTGGAAGGACCCACAGAGATCATCGAGTGAAATTCCAAGATGGAAGGACCCACAGGGATCATCGAGTGCAATTCCAAGTTGGAAGGGACCCACAGGGATCATCGAGTGCAATTCCAAGCTGGAAGGGACCCACAGGGATCATCGAGTGAAATTCCAAGCTGGAAGGACCCACAGAGATCATCGAGTGAAATTCCAAGATGGAAGGACCCACAGGGATCATCGAGTGCAATTCCAAGTTGGAAGGGACCCACAGGGATCATCGAGTGCAATTCCAAGCTGGAAGGGACCCACAGGGATCATCGAGTGAAATTCCAAGCTGGAAGGACCCACAGAGATCATCGAGTGAAATTCCAAGATGGAAGGACCCACAGGGATCATCGAGTGCAATTCCAAGTTGGAAGGGACCCACAGGGATCATCGAGTGCAATTCCAAGCTGGAAGGGACCCACAGGGATCATCGAGTGAAATTCCAAGCTGGAAGGACCCACAGAGATCATCGAGTGAAATTCCAAGCTGGAAGGACCCACAGGGATCATCGAGTGCAATTCCAAGCTGGAAGGACCCAAAGGGATCATCGAGTCCAGCTCCAGGCCCCCAACTCTATCCAGAGCTGGAATATTCTCCAGCCAGTTCCCAATGTCCCCTCTCACTGCCCAAAACAGCAGATCTTGTCCTAGAGAAACATCTGAAAGAGAGCAAAACCTGGTTCCCCTGGGTAAAACTCAAGAGTTCCCATTTCTCCTTGGAATCACGGAATCCACGTCAGCAATGAATACTCCTAGTTCTCCATGGAATCACAGAATCCATTTCAGCAATCCTCCACCCAAACAATCTGTCCTAAGGTGCAGGGAAATGGAATTGTTTTATCTTTTCCACAGGACTACAGAGTTATCTGAAGTGTAAAACAGGCTAGTTAGGAATAAATTTTACATAAAACCTGTAATGGGGGGTTTGTCTTCATGCCGGATCTTTTATTTGATAAAAATGGCAAGGTCCATCCCTAGAAGCAAAGAAAAACCCAACAAAAAAACCCAACAAAAAAAACCAAAGGAAAAAAAAACCCAAACCAAAATATTAATAATAATAATAATAATAATAGTAGTAGTAATAATAATAAAACTCCAAACAAACAAACAAACAAACGAAAAACCCAAACCAGTTCTCTCTCCCCTCCAATCCCAAGAGGAAGATGAGCAAGGGGAGCTGAGGGGACAGTGGTGCATGGAAATAAATGTGAACTTCACACATCGTAAAAAAATTGGGATGTCAGGATTTACTCCTGGTGAGGGGCTACGCACAAATCCGTGCAGAAGAGTAGCAGGGGGAGCTGCAAACTGAGCTCCAAGAAGATCTTGGACTTAAGGAACTCAAAATTAGGTGGCAGGGAGTGCAACCAGATGGGCTTTAATGTCCCTTCCAAGCCAAACCACCCTGGGATTCTGTGATCCATTATTTAAATGGATGTGGTTAAATCAGGAGCAGCCAGCAGGGAGAGGGAGAAGGGAGGGCAGGGTGACAAAGTGGCTCCTCTGAACTGGGACATCACTGGGTGTGACTGAACAGGGAGGGCAGGGTGAAAAGAGGGACAACATTTATCCAGGTTTAGGCTAAACTTCAGGATTGGACATTAATTCCCAAGGTCAGCATGTCCAGCACAAGGAAAGAAGTGCTGAACTGGATTAAAACTTGGCTTAAGGACAAGGAGCACAGAATAACTTTAGAACACAGAAGAAATGTGACTTTCCTGTCAGTGACTTCGCTGTCACTGGGGCAGGGAAATTAAATCAGCATAAAATGTGTCTGGACACTGGGCGTAAAAAAAACCCCAAAACATCCATTTGAGGGCCATGGGTAAAGGGTGACTTCAGGACCAGCAAGACTCAGATGCTGCAGGGCAGTGACCAGCAATTAGAGATTATTTTCCAAATATTGCAACTCTTTCTTCTGCCCTTAAAAAACCCACCAGCTACGAAGCCATCAGGCCAAGTTTTAGGTGATGAATGGTAAATTTTACATGGAAAAGATAGGTTTTTAGTGCAGAAAGGAAATTTCTGTCAATAAAGAAACATCACAGAAGATCCCAATGATTGATTTTAATAATTTCATTGCTCTGGCAGTTTTGACACGCAATTTAGGGTCAATCTTACTGATATGAAGAAATATTTTAGTGATTTGAAGGGAAAGTTTGGGTTTCCTGGACCCTTTTTTTCCTTCATCACAAAGACAAACCCTGTCCCTGCACTCAGATTTTTAATTCTACATCAAATCCCATCGCTGTATTAAACACAAGACAGAAAAAGAGGCTGTCTCAAAGAGAGTTAATTGAATTCGGAGTTCACCTCCGGGCTGAACCTTTGAACAGCTAATTTAAAAACCCACTTCTTGTCCTTAGTACCTACAGGAGATGCACAACCAAAGGAATGATTTGGAAAATTTCAGCGTTGACAGGAAGAGGATGGAGCAACTTTTAATGAAAATAAACTTCTTCCATTCTTGTCCTAATCTGTCACCCTGAGTACAAACCCCAAAGTTCAGAGGAGCAAAGAATAAACACAAATCCTCTGAAATGCAAGAAAATTAAGGCACGGGAAGAGGGGAAGGTTGGAGCTACCCCAGCCAAAGGTAGCAAAGGTCAACAGATGCGTGGAGCCAAGAGAGCAGAACAGGATGGGAAGAGTTGAAGGCTGAAATTCTTGGAAAAATCAACCAAATGCTGCAGACATGAAGTTTCTGAAGGGGTGAAAACAAAAAAACATTAGGCCATTCCGGACTTTTTAAGTCTGAAAACCCATGGAGCATTTCTCTAATGCAAGAACTTCCAGTCCAGTGAACCTCAACTGATGGACATCTCCTCATTGCCTGCTGGAATTGTGCTGTCTGAAATTCAGAATAAAATAGCCACACAATCACCAAGGCTGGGAGAGTCTTTCAAGGTCATCGAGTCCGACCGTCACCCCAGCAACACCAGCATCGCCCCCAAACCGCACCCCCAAGGGCCACCTCCTGATGCCTCCTGAACACTTCCAGAGAGGGTGACTCCAACACTGCCCCGGGCGACTTCTTCCAAAGCCTGACCGCTCTTTCAGGGAAAAAGGAATTTTTTCTGGCATCTAATCTGAGCCTCCCCAATGAACATGGTAAGAAAAACAATTCAAAACTCATGCTTGAAGCTGCAGCCAAAGACAGGAGCCTAGAGACAAAGAGAAGCAGCTCAGATCTCCCTGGATTTCGCTTTTTATTAATAAATTTGTCTTCCATGAGCCAGCCCGGCCTCCCCTTGTGCCCAGGTCAGCATTCAGCCCCACAGCACTGCCTGTCAAATCAGAGTCATGAAAGGAATCACAGTTTGGGTTGGAAGAGACCTTGAAAATCATCCCATTCCACCCCCTGCTGCACCTTCCACTGTCCCCGGCTGCTCCAAGCCCCAGTGTCCAGCCTGGCCCTGGGCACTTCCAGGGGCAGCCACAGCTGCTCTGGGCACCCTGTGCCAGGGCCTGCCCACCCTCCCAGGGAACGATTCCTTCCCAACATCCCATGTTAATTCCCCCTCTGTCAGTCTGAACACATTCCCTCTTGTCCTGTCACTCCAGTTCCTGTTGCAGAGTCCCTCTCCAGACTCCCTGTATCCCCTGAGATCCTGGAAGGAGCAGTGAGGTCTCCACACAACCTTCTTGTCTGGAGAAGAACCCATTCTGTCTGTTTTAACCCTGCTGCCTCCTTGTCCCAGTTGGGAACTCCTCACCCCGGCACTGCAGGAGAGGCTGAAGTGCTGCTTCCTCTTCACTCCCAGAACTCTGGCATAAAACTGCATTTTACAGGGGTCTGTCCCAGCTTCTTCCTTCCTCACCTGGAGGAGCTTCTGTCCTGCTCTGTCCTTCTCGGGACGCTGTGCTCAGGGCACCTGGATCTGTTCAGAGCTGCAGTGCTTTTCTCCCTGTTCTTTTCTCTGTTTTCACGAATGATTTCTAATGTTCCATTTCCTTTTTATATCTTTTTTCTTTGGATCACCGAGCCAACCTTCACACTCCGTTCCCAGTTCCAACACCAAGATCTCATTCCCAAGTCAGGCCAGACCCCATCATTTTATAGAAGAGTTTAGGACGATCCTTTCTGACACGTTTCACTTTATTTTTAAGCCATGCCTAATTTTGTCAGCCATTTTATCACTGACTCCCTTGGTCTTGCAAAGTCCTTCTGCAATTCTACAGTCAATGCCTGGAAGTTCCATCCCAGGAAGTGTTGGGAAGACATGGGGACACGGAGCAGTGGTGAGCTTGGCTGGGTTAAGGGTTGGAATTGATGGTTTTAGAGGGTTTTTCCAACCTAAATGATTCTGTGATTATATATTTGCCTTTACAACCAGAATATTTTATATAGATGTAATATATATTATGATTCTGTAATACCTCAGCATCAGAATTAGCTGTTATTTCAGTATTTCAACCACTGAGATCATTCCCAAGTTTCTCCAGCCTAGAGCTGTCCTCCACAACCTCCCTGTGTTTTAAACCTGATCATTTCTTGCCCTCTGCACCTTCCAGTGGTGGGCAAATATCCTCTCCCGGTCTCCCTGCACTTCCACTTGGAACAGGAAACAGCCCTGCTGCAGTCACACCAACCATGGCACATGAACATCCTTATTTCCTGCCTGCCAGTTTGATCCTGAGGTTGCTTCCAAAAGGATGCCTTGTTTTCCTGTAATGCAGGAATTTTTTGACAGCCTCGAGAGCAACTGACAGGAGGGATCCATGAAGTTCCCAGTGGGATCAGAGAAACCAATAAACCTGCAGAGTGAGGAGCAGGAGAGCACCACTTCCTGTTGTTTCTGCTGAGATCTGTATCGGGGAGAATCATGGGCACTGGGAAGGGTTTAATTACACTGGGACTGCTGGGAGCATCGCTCTGATCCAAAGCAGCTCCACGAGAAAGGAATCAGAGAACCACGGAATATCCTGAGCTGGGAGGAACCCACAGGGCAAGTCCAGCCCTGGCCCAGACCCCCCACCAACCCCACCCTGGTCATCCCTGGCAGCGCTGTCCCAACGCTCCTGGAGCTCTGGCAGCCTCGGGGCCGTGCCCATTCCCTGGGGAGCCTGGGCAGTGCCCAGCACCCTCTGGGGGAAGAGCCTTTCCCTGATCCCCAGCCTGAGCCTGCCCTGGCCCAGCTCCAGCCGTTCCCTGGGTCCTGTCCTGGTCACAGGAAGCAGAGATGGGAGCTGCCTCTCTGCTGCCCAATTTAGCTGGAAACCCACCCGGTTCAAAAATTCCAGCCAGGAGAAATTCCAGAGTAAACAGAGCAGATATTACAGCAGCAACATTCTCCATCACCTCTTGCACAATGGGACCCCTAACCAATTTCCCAGTAACACTGGAATTTCAAACACTCTGTTCCACTCTGACCTTCTGCCACCTCCTGAACAACAGGGAAATGCAATCCCACGGTAGAGCTGTTTCCACGGAATTGTCTGTCACCAGGTTCACGACATCCTGGCTGAAACCACCCCTGGGATCGAGCCCCAGGATACCGAAAATGCTCTGTAAGGATATTCTTCAAAATCCTTTGTGTTGCCCTGGCACGGTGTTAAAGCACATTTCTGTCACCAGCTCTTTGGGGGAGGCACCAAAACCACCCCAGGGAACACAAACCAATTCTTTTCCAGAGAATTCCAGACTGGTTTGGGTTGGAAGCGCCTTAAAGCTCATCCAGTTCCACCCCACCTTCCACTAGCCCAGGCTGTGAGAGTCTATTCCCTAAGAGCCATAAAACCCTTAGATCCAAGGAACAGTATTATTAATAAATCAGGCTACAAATGTTACTTGAAGCTGGAAATCTTATCTTGTCTTTTCCCTCTCCCCCCATATTTTTTTAACTAATCTAGTTGGGGTTTTTTATTGAGATGCCCAAGTCACACAAATCCTTCCTAATTTCCCAAACGCAATCAAATACAACAGACAGCGGTTTAGGAATTGACCATCCAGACTGGATGACAACCTACTCTAGAACTATCCATTTAATTAACTAAATCAATTTATCTATCAATTTAACTATCTAAACTACTCTAAAATGATTAATTTCATTTCACCAGTACACAGCTGCCCACATGAGATCACCAAAACGTTCCTCTATTTTTCCACCTGGTGTTCTAAAAAATCAAAGCATTTTTAGCCACTAATCCAAGGCCATCAGAAACGGAAAACCAATTTTTGCAGGAGAAACAAAATGCCTTCCCCCATTTTGAATCTGACAAGGATGCATTTTCTTTAGAGGAGGGGAAATTCGACGCATTCCTGGGTAAGTAACACAGACCAGAGTGGTACAACCAGAAAGGAAAAAGGTCTGTGAGGGTGGGCAGGCCCTGGCACAGGGTGCCCAGAGCAGCTGTGGCTGCCCCTGGATCCCTGGCAGTGTCCAAGGCCAGGCTGGATGGGGCGTGGAGCAGCCTGGGACGGTGGAAGGTGTCCCTGCTCGTGGCAGGGGGTGGAATGGGATGAGTTTTGAGATCCCTTCCAACCCAAACCAGTCTGGGATTCTCAGCCCTTCATTAGCCTCCAAATACTTCCAGGTTTTTTATTTTTGCTCTTGCAACTCCCACAGGTTTTATAGCAGCTCTGAATGGACAAAATTCTTGATTTCTCCTTAATTACTGGGTATCACCCCACTGCAAATATTGAGGAGAACCTCCTGCAGCTCCTCATCCTTTGCCTACTCCAAAAGTGAGTCCCTGTGAACTGAATCAAGCCCAGCATGAGCAAGTTTCTCAAAATCTGCTCTCCCCCAGGTGTGGTAAATTCTCCAAAGTGCAGGAATTCCACCCATGAGCACTTCACACCCAGCCTCCTGCAGCCCATCCTCTCTGCAAATGGATCATAATGGAAGTGCCAGCTTCGATTCTGTCTGATTGATTAATAACCCCTGCTCAAACAGGACAGGAGCAAAGTGCAGCAATTTGATTAATTCTCCCACTTGCTTCATGCTTAAAAAAAATAAATAAATAAAACCTGTCTGACACTTCTTAGAGCTGGTAACAAGAATATAATCTCATGTCTACAGTGCAGTGGTCACGGCACTGTAATTTTAATTAAGACCTTTCAGTTTAAAGGCTTAATCCACATATTGTGGCAGCTTTGCTGTTGCCACATGGAAATTCCAATGAGAACCCCCTCAAAAATCCGTATTTTTTTTGTAAGGATGTTGTAATAATGCCCATGTTTCTGGGCAGGGAATGGAAGTGCCAAGAGCTTCCACAGAAGGGCAAAATTGTTTTTCTCCTTGCTTGTCAGCTAATATATTCCAGAGATAGAGGGAAGTAGAAATCCAGCATTTCTTATTAGGATCTTTAGCTTTTTCCATTGTCTCCCTGTTTGAAAATTCAACATTTATCAGCAGCGCAGGTGAGTGCCCCCATTTCCTGTCCTCCTTCCTGCATTCAAATATTCCTGTATTGACTTAATCACCTTTTCCATTTCACAGTTTTCCATAATATCTTAACAGGAGAAAAAAAAAATTGATCTTCTCATATCAGAGGCAATATTTTAAAGATTAAATTGAATGCATGCAGCAAAAATAGCAGATTTTCTGTTTGAAGGGAAACATCACACGTTGCACCCCTCCAGATAAAACAGAATCAGATCCTACAACTGCGAGAAATGTGCAACACAAGAAGCTGAAGGTTTGATGTGCTGCAAGCCTGAGCCATTATTCCAAAGGTCCCTGAAGGATAGAGCACTAAAACTTTTATTGTTTTAGTAGATGGCACATTGTCATCCTTACAGACTGATCCTCTTCCTTACTACTTCCTTATTTTCCCTGACTGCACGTTTACCACAGCAACAGGAACCTCCTAAAACCTATAAACATTGCTGTTAACGACCCAGGTTGCTATTTAGGCACAAAAAATACCCTCCCACACCAGTTAATTGATTTTTAATCGATGTGTTGTGCTGCCTAAGTTTGGGAACTAAAGGGCTACAGGGCTTTAACCTGTAACTCCTTAGGATATTTAGAGTCATGGAATGGTTTAGGTTGGAAGAGACCTTAAAGCCCACGCAGTGCCACCCCTGCCATGGGCAGGGACACCTTCCACTGTCCCAGGCTGCTCCAAGCCCCAATGTCCAACCTGGCCTTGGGCACTGCCAGGGACCGGCTGTGCTTTATGGCTTTTCCCAGCACTAGGAGCGGAATGGGCAGCAGGAAGAGCATTGCCAGCAGGGCAGGGAGGGATCCTGCCCCTCTGGGCAGCCCTGCAGGCACCTCTGGAGTGCCGTGTCCAGCTCTGGATGCTCAGCCCAGCAGGGCCAGGGAGCTCCTGGAGCGGGGCCGGCGGAGGCTGCGCAGCTGAGGAAGGGCCTGGAGCATCTCCGTGCCCAGGACAGGCTGAGGGAGCTGGGGCTGCTCAGCCTCGAGAGGAGCCCCAGCTGAGAGGGGCCCTCAGCCCTGGCTGTCCCTGGCTGCAGGGAGGGCTCCGGGCAGGGCCCAGGCTCTGCTCCGGGGGCCCAGCAATGGCACCAGAGCAGCGGGCAGGGCCTGAGCCCAGCGATTGCCCTGCACAGGAGGCAGAACTTCTGCCCTGGGCAGTGCCCAGCCCTGCACAGATTGTCCAGAGAGGCTCTGGGCTCTCCTCCCTGGGGCTGTTGCAGAGCTGTGTGCACACAGTGCTGTGCCCTGTGCTCTGGGATGGCCCTGCTGGAGCAGGGAGGTGCCACCAGGTGCCCGCTGTGCTCCCTGCAGCCTGAGCCGCCCCGGGATCCTGCGAATATTCACTACTCGAATATGAATTATTCAGCGCTGCCCCAGCCCGACCCGTGCTGGGCTTCTGGGAACACTCACCAGGCACACAGTGATCTGCATCGCCGCGATCCGCTGGCATGGGCCCGAACTGAGCTCTGAAATGGAAACCAGCTGCGTCCTCAGGACCACGGGGCTCAGAAAAAGCGAGGGGACAAGCGGTGCTGGGTTTGTTCACACAGCGTGGCTTGAAACGTTAAAACTTTGCCACATTCATTCCCTTTTCACAAACGCTTCACACCCTTCTTCCCCCTGATGGTGCTAAATGACGCCTGACAGGCTGAAAAAAGGAAGTGAAAGCTGCAGGAAAGACAAGCAGGCCCACCCCGCATTTTCTCCGGAGCTGTTGTTTTATCGAAAGAACATAAACACACGAATTCAGCCCGAATTACCTTAATAACCAAGTCAAACTTCTGGTGTAAATCCCTATTTATTGGCTTGAGGAGGGTGAGTTCAGCCGTTGTGAGATTCATATGGAAATACTGCGGATATTCCTCAGGAGTACCTGCAAAAAAGACATTGAGGTTTGAACAACTCAGAAAGATTTAGTTCAACGATGTGTTTATTTTACTCATTAATCGTCAAAGGAACAAAGCCTAATTCTGTTGTTGGAAGGATAAAATATTGCTTTATGTGGACATGGCTTAAGGATACTATAAAGTTACGTATTTAATATTATTATTTCCTTACTCTCCATAACCAGGAAGATTCCTCTCAACTGGGACTCCCTAAGTACTTAACAAGAGGAATATTATTAATAACATATAAATAATATATAGAAGTAATAACACAAGCAATAACAATATGATAACAACAGATAGGTTGTTTTAGAAATCCCTCTAGGAAAAATAAGTTTCTCAGGGAGGAAGCAGCAGATGAAACCTCCAACAGCTTCCATTAATTGTCAGCTGTAAATGGTGTTTTCCTGGCTGTGGATTTCCAGGATATTCTCCAGGCCAGTGGAAACAGAATCGTCAGAGCCTGAACGGATTTTTGGGAGCCTGTGGAGATTGAGAAAGGGCTGTGCCAAGGCTGTGCCTGGCAGCTGCAGCCCAAAAATGTGCCTCTGCCTAAGCCAAAAGGTTCCAGCACCACAGCCCGGCACAGGAGGAGGGGAAAAATCCGGCTACAGCGATTCTGAGCCCCGGGATTCCCAAAGAAATGGCTCAGAAAGCCCAAGTGCTCCACACGGAGTGAACTCCGGCATTCCCAGCTCAGCAGGATTGCAAGAGCATCCTAAGAAGACAAAATTCTGATTAGGAGCCTAAAATCTCTAGGGGTTTGGCTCTGGGAGCAGCCCTGTCAGCAGCTGAGGGCAGAAGGCGCTCCTGGCTCAGGGGATAAGAGCCCCAGAACATCCCAGAGCCTGGGAGCTGTGAGGCCCTAAAGGTGCCGCTGTGAGGCCCTAAAGCTGCCGCTGTGAGACCCTAAAGCTGCCATAGGAGCAGCACAAGCCTGGCCCTGCCCAACCCTGAATCCAGCCAGGACTGAGGCACGAGATTCAACACAAGGGAAAATCCCTTTCCAGATAAACGCTGCTGTTATTTGTTCACTTTTCAAGAGCAATGGAAAAAAAAAAAAGCTTTTAGAAAGCCAGGAGATAAATTACTGCAGTAATTTAATTTGCAATCCCCCAGTGGCAACCATTTGCTAGACAAATAAATGATATAAAAATTATCTTAAAAATACATAAAATTATATAAGTTGCATAAATATATTACAACATATAAAATATATAAATTATAGAAAAATAAATATGTTTATATGTATTTTACATCTCTTTTTTCTGAGACTCTCTTGATATACACCGATATCATTGACCCAAAAAGCAGCAAAAGAACCACCACGGATTATTTTTTCTCTTACACCACCAGCAAAAATGCAGAGCTTCCAGCTCCAAGTCTGTGTCCCCTTGCTTTGCCTTTTAATTTCAACTTCTAATGAATTAATCTAATTTTTGAAGAGCACCAGGCAGCCAGCAGGAGCTCCAAACTTTTGGCAGGTAACAGATTGCTGGTTTTAGAGGCTGCACATCACCCGGGGCTGGTGCTCAAGCTAAAAACACATCAAGAAATTAAGAAGTGAATGCAAAAACTCCGAGAAAGGAGAAAACAAGAGGGGCCCTGAAGGAGAACAAATACGCAGGGGAGGAGGGTGAGAGTCACAAAGGGATCTAGAGAAGGGAAGATGAGGCTAACGTTGTGTAAGGATGTCAGGAAAGAATCCAGGGGGAAAAAAAGGGGAAAAAAACAACCCAAAAAACTCCACAAACGACCAAACCAAGCTCACCAAGTCAAGGAGGAAAAGACAGCGAGGTGGACGACAGAAAAGCAAAAATTAAAGCCTGGCAGAGGTGGATGCCCAAATCCCAACTGGGGATGCCTGCTCAGCTCCTGCCCAGCACGAGAAGGGCTCGGATTCCTGGATTCCTGAACTCTGGGAGCCAGGTTTTCCGGGGGCAGGGATATCTGCTTCAGCAGGCACAGAAATACTGGCATCTTGGCAGAGCTGAGCAGCCCTCAGTCCACCTCTGCCTGCTCTGAAGATGCAGGGATGAGCTCCGAGTCTCCTGGCTCCAGAAATTCCATGTGTTTGGAGAGGCTGAGGGATCAAAATGTCGGGGCCGGCAAGGGGGAGAAGGAAAGGACTCCTCAATTTGCTTTTCCCAGAGCCAGAGGAGGGGTTTTGTGGGATCTGGGGCTTGAAATGGACCTAGGACTGGAGAGGATCCTCCCCCTTTGCAGAAGTTATTGTGCATTTTTGGCTTTTTCTTTAAAATATCAACCAAAAGCATCCAAAACTGGCAGCAGAAATCACAGAGCCAGTTCCCAGGGCAAAAAGCTGATGATTGAAAGGAAAATTCAGCTTTTCTCCAGGATTGGCCCCAGAGAAAATAAAGACTTCAAATTACTCCCCAAAAGAATATTTTACTGGTTATTTACTGGTAGATTATTTACTAGTAATTCACTACTAAAAATAATACATTTTACTTACAAAAAGAATACATTTTACTATTAAACTAATAAATTTTTCTAGTTAAAATTCCTAAGATTTACTGGTAGAGTCAATAATACTGCTAGCAAAAACAAAGGGAGGGGCCTTGCTTCACAGCTGGATAAGTGCAGGGAATGTGGGTGTATTGCAAAGACCCCAAGAAATTAACATTCCCAAAAGCCAAGGGCTGGAAAAATGAGTGTATTACAAGAAAAAAATCCAAATATCCCATTCCCAAGTGTTAAAAATATCAAATATCCACAGTGCCTTGCACAGGTGGGAAAAGAAAAAAGGCAAAAGAAGAACCAAATAAAACGGAGTCAAGTAAAAAACAAATTAAAAATCATTCTCATAAGTAACTTACTCCCTAATTCCATGGGCACAGTTCAAACCTCCCAGTGTTTAAAAAAAGGACATTTCTGAAGATATCGAGGAGAATGAGGTTGAGATCTAAAGGAAAGGGGGGAAAAAATCCACATAATGAGAAATATCTGCAAGGCCCATTTCCTGTGGAACTACTTAATATTTTCTGAGGCTAAAACACAAATGGCAAATCCTGGCAGAGATGAAGGCAGACTTAAAATCCAGAAAGAAAATCCAAAAAGAAATCCTTTGGAAGAAGACAAGGGAGGTAAAATAAGGAGGGGGGGGGGGAA
>VZTI01004800.1:620-30208 GCA_013397865.1 Struthidea cinerea
TGAAAAGTTTTAGCAGAGAAATTTTCCAGCTTTCTGCAGCATTCTGTGACAGCTCTGTGTTTCTCATGAAATGAAAACACTGCTACGGGTTTTTGTAAACTAATTCTTTATCTTTGCACCTGGAGCCTGTTGTGCAAAGTTGTTACAGCATACTGAAGAAATATTTTCAAATGGGAGTTCTATAGTCTCCACCAATCATTCTAGGGGGTGGCTGGTCAAAGAACCAATAACCTCCTGTCATCTTTGGGAACGAAGTTATATAAACCGATTTATAATTAATTAAATAATGCCACTTTCTTCCTGATCTCAGATTGTGCCATTTCTCGCCATTCTCGGTACAACAGTGACATCTAAGGAGTCTCCTTTATAGTTCTTCCTAAATGGACATGTCTATTAGACAAAAATCTACAGTAGTTAGACACAGCAATGGGTAATATAGAAAAAGACATGTACTTCGTAATTGTTCTGGATGGCTTTAATGATCGATTTCTTAAGCAGCGATAGGCTGTCAGTGACTATGGACCCCACTGCATAATTATTACTGTTGCCAAAGAGAAATGTTTCTTTCATCTATACTGGAGTCAATATGTGTAGCAAGATGAACCACTACGACTAAAGAAATTTATGGTAATGTAAATAACATATACTGACATTCAATTTTAACCACAATCTAAGCAATACATATAAAAAAATAGAATATAATTCTTTTATGAGGTTGTGCCTCAATTCAAAAGAAAATTATTCCCTTTTGCTCTCTCTTACTCTATATTCCCCTGCGTCATTTCAAACAGATTCCTTAATACCATGCTGCTTCTGCTTGGAGAATGTGAGTCACAGCAAAGTAACCTCATAGCAGATTTGCTGTTATGCTAGTGTCATGATCCACCTTAAAATTTGAAAAAGTTAATTCATACTCTGCTACTGTGTCAGAGCCCAGTTCTGCGATATGCTAGTTTTGATGTCACTTGCTGTTGCATGCAAGTGACATCAATAGCACATTCATGCAAGTGACATCAATAGCATATTCATGGCACATGAATAGCATGTGGCTGACATCATCAATTGGGTCACCAAATTGATTTACTGAACTTATTTGTATTCCTTCCTCTCTTTTCCATAAAGTTGTTTTCTAGACTATGTCTTTCCAACTAGAACTTTGTTACATAGTCCTTACTTGTTCGGGGATCTTTTCATCTGCAATAGTAGACACGTACACACCTAGCAGAAAAAACCCAAAAGACTTGTTTTTCTATTACAACTCCATTTATTGGTTCTTTCCCTACAAAATATTCCTCTGGCAGCTAGCATAAGCATGGAAATGATTATAGCATGAGTATAGAAATTTCTCATGTTGTTGAAAAAGGTGATTAATGTTCATGGTTTAATTAGATCCCGCCTTTTTTATTTTAGCACTTCTGCCTTGGAAAGTCTTCTTTCCAAGGGAATGCTGGGGACTCCTGTTATAGAGGCAAATCTCTACATGGCTCTGAGTCAGAACAGAGAGCTGTACTACATCTCATAGCTTTCTGATAGGGCAGGCAGGAAAGACGGAGCTATATGATAAGCTTTTCTGGTTTTTAAATTAGTATGCACAATTAAATGCATGCTCAATATTATGCCAATCTAGAAAGACTCTAAACGAAGCAACCTCTCAGAGGCTTTAAGGTTTTGGCCATTAGAAACATAAAGGAAAAATTCTGCTATGCCTCATGGTGTGAAATATAGACTCAGTTGATCATTTTGGTACTGTTAAGAAAAAAATGTGTCTTTCATTTGCTCCTAACTTTAGATGAGGAAAGTTTGGCAGCTAGTCCATATGCATTGTTAACTCAATGCTGGAAGCAAGGCTGGATCAGTGTTAACCTCATAAAAAACAGCCCAGTAAGTATTCCCCATTCACTCCAGCATACACCTTAGCATAAAAAAGGAGTAGCTTCTATATGAGTCAAATCAATAAGATCAGCTTTAGAGATATGCTATATAATAATATCCACAATCAATATTGACAACATGCAAGTCTTACCAACTACTTATTGTGACACCCCACCCCTAAAGGGAAGGGAACACACAAATGCACAGATGCTCATGGTTGAAAAGGAACAACTAAAGTCAGAGGGTCTGCAAAAGCTTACAAAGTTCTATTAGTGAATTCTACACTTGGCATGGAAATCAGTACGTTAGTCCCTTATCTCCTAGTATAAACATACAGCAGTGGATTTTGAGTACCGGGAAGGGTGAAAGAAAAGAGGGAGAGCAGGAGAAAGAGTTTAAAGAGAGGGAGAGGGAAAAGAAAGAAAGGAAGCAAGAATGAAAGATCACCAATCCTGGCTCCAGTGTTGATTCAACTGATGGGGTGTCCAGGGTCCTGGAGGCACTGCACAGGCTTTGCAGGGGTCCCATTTGATAGACAAGTTTTCCCTGCCCTGGAGCTAAGTTTCTCACTTTCTTTGCAAATTAGTTATCAAGTGCAGTTTGTTCTTCTAGACTTTTTTGGAAAGGGCTCAGAGGGTCAAGAGTCTTTGATGATCTTAATCCTCCCCTACTGAGTCGACCTTTGGGCAACAGACCATACCCACTTCTCAACCTCATTCTTGTGCTGTACTGTGTTGCACTTATCTCCAGGACTTAGAATAAGGACATTTGTCCCAGAGACATCCTACCGCCACATGGCCCCCTTCAGCAGCTACGTCCTGTTCTTTTCACAGCTTATTCTTACCAACAATTCTTGATTGGCGTCACGGTCATTTGGCTATTGGTATTTGAGACACACACATTAGCCCCTTTTCTTCTGGGCTTCTACATTCACATCATCACAAGTATGATTGAAAAAATACCTTCCTAATTGTAAAAAACTTGTGTAAAGCCTTTGCCTTTACATACCATACACCACTAATTAAAATTAAATGTCATTCATAAAACACATTAACCAGACTGGGAACCTGATAAATCTCAAATGTTTCTGTCAATGGCATCTTTACAATTAGAATCTTTAATCACATAAATTATGAAGAAAAGCTTGCAGCGTTTTTCATTATGTTTAAATGCGAAAGCATTTTTAAGTGTCAAGTGTGAAACCTCAGTTTTGAAGATCATGTAGTAAGGAATAACAACTTATTTCAGTAACAGCAGGAGTTTTCTTATCTGTTTGAAAGACCACTACACATACAAAGGGTATTCAGTCTCATATATTAGACCTGTATTTGAGCAAGTCATCCATACTTTCCTTTTTTTATATAAAAGGTAGACTCAAACTAAATAACCTTTATCTTCATTTTATATTCCTACAGAGAAAAAAAAAATACCACAGCATCTGTGGGAAGAGATGGAATAAAGTTGAGTTACAAGCTGTAAAACCTGCCTGCAGAGGCACATGGCAGCACAAAGGAGCGCATGGCGGCACAGAGAGGCTTGTCTCCACCAAACCCTGGGGGAGGAGATGTCACGCAGCAGACCCCTACGGAGAGGAGCCTGCCAGGAGCTGACGGACAGGTGAACAGCGAGTGATCATCCCATAAAAGGAAGTGTGTTGCTGATGTGACAACACGGGATAGGTCATGTAGTGAAGATTACCATATAAGGAAATACTGTGCCTTAGAAAAGTGTATAAAACCAGCTCACTTCTTTAAATAAATTATTCAGATTCCCTGCCAGTCTGGGTCCGTGCGTCAACTGCCAACCAGCATCAAGTATTGTTATTGTATTAGCACTCTTAAAAAGTCTTATCAAGGCTGGAAAAAATTAATCAATCCTTTTCTTGAAAGGAAAAAGAAAACATGAGACACATACTAAACATGGCTGAAAACAGCCTACATGGATGAAGAGAAGTGTTTCTCTTCAACACTATCAGAATGTCATGAAAGTTTTGGAATCCAAATTTTTAAGTATATTTTTCAGATCATTTTAACTGCCTTTTACATTATGAAATAAACATGTCAACACAGAATCATACAATCAATTAAGTTGGAAAAAGACATTTAAGATGATCAAATGCAACCATAGATCATCAAGTTCAATATTAGTCATATTAAAAGTTTTAAATGCAGCCACTTGGATGAATGTAACTTCAAGGCTGGCCAGTAATTACATCCTGAATGATAGCAAGTCATTATGATACTATTTTTCTATGTCATCTACCTACACAAATAACATTGCTGATAACACTGAGCCTCATCTTTATAAATCAATCATGCCTTTGAAGACTGCTTCAATTAAATACCATAATTTTACTTCAACCTTTTGCAGGTTTCAGTACAATGAAAAGATGAACATATACAATTAACTGTAAATGCCTATACTTCTGCTAGTTTTTTTTTTTTTTTCTCTCAAGATAAGATGTGAGAAACAACCTTCAATCCAGAAGCACAGCTGAGGAAAGACAAAGGAACTGATGGAATTATCTGAAAGTTCTCAATGAAAACACACACACACACACCACAGGACTTATAAAAATATATGAGAAGATCCATTAATGATTTAAAACACTGCAAGCTGGTATAACAGTTTTCAGAGATGGTGAATTCTTCCCCATAGATCTTGTAAACAGGATCGATATTTTGTGCAAGCTTCAGTTTCTAATTTTTAACAATACCTTATCCATTAGATTAAAAGAAAGCTATTACTTTGATAGTCCATAGATTTTTATACTAGATCATCTCTTTTTTAAACTTATTTTTCTGATGAGCTATTGAGAAAGAGCTTCAGTATAGCACTACAAGGAAGGCTTAATGGAATTCTACCAATATTTCAGCTTTTTTTCTTTGACTTGACAGTAGAGCAGCAGTCAACTTTCCAATAGCACTGTAACAGCCACAAAGACAAAAGTTTAGAAGTCCATTAGCCGTTTTGGCTATAGGCCTTTCATGGACAATAATTTTTATTTATAAACAGTTGCCCCTTGCAAAAATAAAAATCCCCGAGATGCTGTTTCCCAGGAAAATACTCCAACTTCTGTTCTGAAATGCTTATTGTTGGCCAGCACTCCATTTAGTGAGATATTCAGTACTCATGACCTCTGGACGTTACTTCCAGGTTACTACTAAAAATACCAGCTATGGTTAAAAGTGATTCTGAGAGAACTCTACTGGAAAAAAAAATTAAGGAATAACCGTTTTGCTGATTTTAAGTTTCTGAGTTTTATATATGTGTTTGGGTTCACATTCGATATCCCCATTAATTTGGAACTCTATTTAATACTCTCTAGAGACATCATCTTCATCTAGACATTTCAATTGCACCAGGGGAAACAAACCAATAGTGCAACAAAATCTAAGGATTTAAAGAATGCAGAAATCATTCCTCCCATTTAAGTTAGGTTTATGAACAGAATTCTCTTGTTCTGCACCTTGGATTGCAAACGTTTTTCAACAGCCATGGTCTATTGGGGGTTCAGAGTGTGGCCACAGATAACGGCTTTGGTTGGCATGGGGCCTTGGGAGAGACAGGCGGGCCACATCTGGCAAGAGGGGAGACAAAGAGCAGGAGGTGAGACAAAGAGTAGGATAGTTAACAGGAGATTGGGATCATGCTATAAGAGGAGACGAGGCAGCCGCTCAAATGCTGCCTGCCTGGAGGGCGATAATGGAAGCTATTAAAGCGCAGGAAAAGACTAACAAAGAGAAAGGTGCTTCTGAAAGCGGTTCCCCTTCCACGGAGGGGCTGGCAGCTGACGCTGTGCTTTCTCCAACTGCCCCTGTACCCTCTGCTCCCGCGTGTCCTGATCCCTCTAACTCGCCTGCTACGGAAGTCACTTTTAAACCCCCTCATGCGTTGTTAGTAGATTCGAAAGATGATCCCGGACCAATTTACCCTAATCAAGAGCCCAATTTGTTTCCTCCAAATCCCCATGATCATTGGGCTAACCTTAGACAGGAGGCGTTGAAGGAAGGACTTTTTGACGTAGCCGAAAAATAGTTGCGCCTGTCATATATCGTCAAGGGCAGGGTCCAACATGGCAATCGATTCCTTGGTCTGTTATTAAAGAACTGCGCTGTACCGTTACAGAACACGGCATTCATTCACCGTTTTTTGTGAGCATGGTCACTTCTGTTTTTTCTGCCTATGTGCTCACTCCCCATGACCTGAAATCTTTGTCACAACTGCTATTAACACCTACTCAATACACTATTTGGGAGACAGAATGGTGTAGAGGGCTGGATGGACTCTTGCTTACCTATGTAGGCAATAATAACCAACAAATAGCTGCTCTGACTATAGATCACATTATGGGCACTAGAGGTCATACGGATCCCCAGCGCCAAGCCCGAGTTATTCCGCGGGAAGCATTAGAGGGGATTTGAGATGCTGCTCGCCAAGCCCTCCTAAAAATCTCTAATGACCAAAGACCTGAAAAGGCTTTTACTGTTATTTTTCAAGAATACAAAGAAATTTACATGCAATTCACAGACCACTTAAAGCAAGCATTAGAATGACAAGTTGATCACCGTGAGGCGCGGAATATTTTGCTAATGAAGTTGGCTGTGGAAAACTCTAATGCTGACTGTAAGAAACTTCTTAAATCGCTCCCTAACCCTAATCCCACTTTAGTGGAAATTATTGAAGCTTGCAATCACATTGGATTGATTGAGTATAAATACGAAAATATGGCAACTGCATTTGCAGCTATGAAAAGTCCATCTGATAAGGCGGTAGTGTGTTACAGTTGTGGTCAGCCAGGACATTTTAAAGAAGGATTGTTTTCAAGCTAAGGGAAATTCCACTAAATCCTCTACGGCTCCTGGCATATGTCCTCGGTGCCGAAAAGGAAGGCATTTTGCCAATCAGTGTCAGTCAAAATATGATTACGAAGGAAAACCACTGTGAGGAAACAGGTCACAGAGTGCGGGACGGCACTGTGCGACAAGTACTCCCGTCGCCTGTACAAGTGAACCTCGAAGGGATTCCTCAACCCCAGCCTCAGCCTTACGCCCAGCTACAGCAGGCAGCACCAGCGTGGGCCTGGTCACCTCCATAACAGTAACCCTTTTAGACCCTTCAGTGCATTTGTTATCAACTGGGACATTTGGACTGCTGGGGGGAGGTCGCAGTGCGTTGTTGCTAGGGAGATCTTCTGTTACCCCTTCTGGTCTTTTTGTCCTCCCTGGAGTCATTGATTCTGATTTTACAGGGGAAATCAAAATTATGGCATGGACACCCTTTCTACCCTGCACTGTACCTAGAAGGTCCTGCATTGCTAAACTGCTTTTCCGACATTACCCGTGCAGGATTGCAACAGGGGGGAAGAGGGGTTTGGCTCTATAGGAGCCCCAGAAATTTGGTGGACACAGCAGATATCAGAAAAGCGTCCAATATGCCAGCACACGCTTTTGTATCAGGGACAGAGCGTACTACTGTCTGGAATTGTTAATACTGGAGCAGATGTTACCGTAATTTCTCAAGCTAAGTGGCCACTGAATTGGCCTCTAGCTCTGGTTTCACAAAACTTTTCGGGAATTGGTGGAGTGAGTAATAGTCAACAAAGTAAATGTATGATACAAATCATTGGTCCTGATAACCACTGTGCTAACATCAAACCTTTTGTTTTGGCAGTTCCCATGGTGTTGTGGGGACAAGATCTCCTCTCTCAGCTCAGTCTGATATTGCAATCTGATTTTTAACAGGGACCATTGTGGCACGCACCACCCCACAACTAACATGGAAAATGACTAAAGCTATCTGGGTGGATCAATGGTCCCTGCCTGAAAAGAAGCTGTGTGCATTAGAAGAATTAGTAGAAGACCAATTACAAAAAAGGCATATTGTTCCCTCCACCAGTCCCTGGAATTCTCCTATTTTTGTAATAGGAAAACAAACAGGTAAGTGGCACTTACTCCATGATTTGAGAAAAATTAAGGATGCCATGGAGGATATGGGAGCTTTGCAGCCAGGACTCCCTTCCCCCACAATGATACCACGAAATTGGACTTTGACAGTCATTGATTTAAAAGATTATTTTTTCACTACTCCTTTGCATCCCGCTGATGCCCCTGAATTTGCCTTTTCAGTTCCTAGCACAACCATGCAAGCCCCCTTGAAAAGATTTCACTGGATAGTACTACTCCCAAGGAATGAAAAATAGCCCAACTATTTGTCAGCAATTTGTAGCACATGTTTTGAGTCCAGTACATCAACAAGTACCGAATGTGTTGGTTTACCATTACATGGATGATCTTTTAATTGCAGCTGAAAGCCTTCAACTCATGCAGAAAGCCCTAGCCCTTACCTCAGATGCTATAAACAAAGCGGGACTGTGTATAGCCCCAGAAAAAATTCAAAAGCAACCCCCTTGGCAATATTTAGGCTGGCGCATCAGGTCCCAGACTATTCATCCTCAAGCCTTGAAATTACAGTCAAAAATTTCTACACTTCATGATGCACAAAAATTATTAGGGACTATCAACTGGGTACATCCTCTATTAGGTATTTCAAATGCAGAGCTTGCCCCTCTTTTTGCCTTGTTGAAAAGGAATCCTAATTTGTTGTCACCCCGCACAGTGACACAAAAAGCTGCTGAGGCCCTGCAGAAGGTCACTGATGCTTTGCAGAAAAGGCAAGCATGTCGATATGCCCCAGAACTACTTTTTTGCCTAATCTGTTTGAATCCAGCAAAACAGCCATATGCCTTAATTTACCATTGGGATCCTTCTGCACCAGATCCTCTGCTAATTATTGAACAGGTCTTTTTACCACATCAAATGACAAAAACTATTACCACACAGCATGAAATGTTTGCCATGTTAATTATCAGGACACGGAACCGCGTTTTTGCTCTAGCAGGACAAGATTTTATGCAGATATATTTGCCTGTGATTTCACCTTACTTGCAGTGGTTGCTACAAAATTCAGATGCTTTACAAATGGCTTTATGTGATTTAAGTCAGCTTACTTCACATCCGCATGCACACCGCTTGCTAACTGCTTCATTCAACTTAGCCACACCGAAATGACCTGAAGTTCCTTTGCAAGCCCCGACGGTCTTTACCGATGGGTCAGAACTAACACACAAATCTGTGCTTCTGTGGATGGACCCAAACATCCATCAGTGGACATCAGCTGTTGCTGTTGTTTCAGATTCCCCTCAAATTGCAGAGAGGCAGCTGTTGTGCGTGCTTTTGGGAAAAGTGGGATACTCCATTTAATCTTATCACAGATTCCTTTTATGTTGCAGGAATTATTGAAAGAGCCAATTCCACAGTTTTGCGAGAGATTACTAATCCATTACTTTTTTTTTATCTACAGAAGCTTATTTTTCTTTTAGATAACCTCAAAAATCCTTACTTTGTTATGCATGTTCGCTCACACACAACTCTCCCAAGCTTTATTGCAGAAGGTAACCAACAAGCAAACCTTTTGACATCACCAGTAGAAGTGTTACCTAATCAGTTTGCCCAAGCCAAATCAAGCCACTCCTTTTTCCATCAAAATGCTGCTGCCTTGAGACAATCCTCTTCACTTAAATATCAACAAGCTAAAGACATTATTGCTGCATGCCCAGACTGCCAGTGCCATAATTTTACCCCCAGCTCACATGGAATTAACCCTAGAGGTTTGCAGAGCCTCCAATTGTGGCAAACAGATGTTACACATTTTCCTGAATTTAGCTGCTTAAAATACATCCATTCCTCCATTGACACGTTTTCAAGAGCCCTATTTGCATCTTGCCATGCAAGAGAAGCGGCAAAGGATGCTCAACGCCATTTTTTAGCTGCTTTCGCCTTTTTAGGTGTGTCACAACAAGTTAAAATGGATAATGGCTCTCTGTACATTTCCCGTTCTTTAGCTACCTTTTTTGCCTCATGAAGAATACAGCATATCACAAGAATTACTCACTCCCCCACATGACAAGCCCTCATTGAACAAGCTCACAGTACACTGAAATGCCTATTGAGACAACAGTGAGGGTGAATGCAGGGCGCAATGCCGCAAGATAGATTACACAAAGCCTTGTATGTTTTTAATTTTTTAAGTTGTTATTCAGATAGCTAAACTCTGCCCATAATACAGCATTTTGGACAACATGCAGCAGCCACTGAAATTAAAGCCCCGGTCCTAGTAAAAGATTGGAATCAGGCAAAGTACTTGGACCTTTCCCTCTTATTACATGGTGGGGAGGTTATGCTTGTATTTCCACAGATACAGGATCTAAGTGGATCCCTGCAAAGAACATTCGCCCATACAGAGAGAAAGGACCAACACCACCTGAGAGTGACCAACACGAGGACAACGAACGCGAAGGCATTGAACATGAGCTTTGATGTCCCTAGAGTGATGGTTTCACCTCCCCTGTCAAGTCAGACCCACGTAGATGTAGTGTTTTTGCAGGTTTTAATTGTTGAACAGAAAAGGGGGAGGTATGGAGGCTCAGACTGTGGCCACGGATAATCGCTTTGGCTGGCATGGGGCCTTGGGACAGCCGGGTGGGCCACGTGTCTGGCAAGAGGCGAGACAAAGAGCAGGAGGCGAGACAAAGAGTAGGATAGTTAACGGGAGATTGGGCGAGGAGATTGTAATCTGTAGCAATTGGAGATGTAGAACATGTAACCCTAGAAGCTGAAGTTTGTAGCTGCTGAACTGTTGGTTTGTTACTTTATATTAAGATGTGCCTTGTACGACAAAATTCGGCTTTGCATGCACCCGGTGAAGTCCATGTTCAATCACTGATAATGGTCTTATTTTTGTCACAACTATAACAATTGAGGAGTAAACAACAAACAAACAAGGAAACCCCCAAGCACAGACCTACTACAGCACTTTCATGGAGAATGAGAAATTACATTACTTCCTTTAATTACATCTCACACTCAGGCCAGTGAAGCAAAGATCTAATTCCTTCTGCAAGCAGCAAGAAATTCAACTACTGGAATTAAAGAATCACTTGCAAGCTGCCCAAAACTCTCCGTCATAATATAACATGAGGTTGGCCTTGCTCCTACATGGTGTCTATCAGGATAATTCAGATGAAAAACTGAAGTAAAGTCTATTAATTTAAAAACCTTTTCCCTGATAGAAATTGTATCACTAACTGACAGGATGAGAGAAATAAAATTTTAAAGTATACACATGTTCTAATTGCCACAGACAAGGCAAAGATGTTTAATCTTTCTTTGCCTCTGTCTTCAACACCAATGATGTGCTAAGGTGCCCCCGGTGCCTTGCCCCGGGCAGTAGGACCAGGGCTGTGAGAATGATAAACTCCCAGCTAACCCTGAACTTGTACAGGATCTGCTGCTCCAGCTGGATCCCTATACGTGTATGGGGCGTAATGGGATTTATCTGAGGATAGTCAGGACCAGCTGATGTCATTGTGAGGCCTCTCTCAATGATTTCTGAGCAGTCTTGGGAATCCAGAGAGGTCCCAGTTGACTGGAATGTCCCAATTTTCAAGGGCAAGAAGGAGGACCCTGGAAATTACAGACCCGTCAGTCTCACTTCAGTCACTGGTAAAATTATGGAGAAGATTATTCTGGGAGGTATTGAAAAACACCTGAAGGACAATGCAGTCATTAGTCACAGGCAGCATGGCTTCTCATGAGGGGAAAGTCCTGCTTGACACACTTAATTTCCTTTTATGACAAAGTAACCCACATGGTTGATCAAGGGAAGCCCATTGATGTAATCTTTTTTTATTTCAGTAAAGCTTTTGATAACTGTCTCTCACAGTATCTTTCCGGACAAAATGCCCATTCCACAGCTGGATAAACTCATCATGCAATGGGTGAGCAACTGGCTCACAGGTTGGGCACACGGAGCTATACTGATTAGGGTGACATCAAGCTGGTGAGCGGTCAGTGGTGGGGTTCCACAGGGCTCCATCTTTGGCCCTGTGATCTTCAACACCTTGTTAAAGGAATTGAAGGGATAATAAGTAAGTTTGCCAATGATACTAGGTTGGGAGGAGCTGTTGACTCCCTTGAAGGTAGAGAAGCCCTGCAGAGACTTCAACAAATTACAGAGATCAGCAATCACCAACTGCATGAAGTTTAACAAGGGAAAGTGCCGGATTCTGCACCTAGGATTGGGCAGGCTTGGATGTATGGACAGATTGGGGAAGGAGAGGCTAGAGAAGAGCAAAGGACATGGAAAAGTCCTGGTCAACAGCAAGTTGAATATGAGTCAACAGTGTGCCCCGGCAGCCTGAAGGGCCAACTGTGTCCTGGGGTGCATCAGGCAGGCACAGCATCGCCAAGCAGTCAAGGGAGGTGATCGTCCTACTCTGCTGTGAGCTTCTGCAGCCTCATCTTGAGTCCTGGGGGCAGTTTTGGGTGCCACAATATTAGAAAACATCCAAAGGAGGGCTATGAAGATGGTGAAGTGCCTACGGGAAGCCGCACAAGTACTGGCTGAGGTCATTTGGTCTGTTCAGCCTGGAGAAGACTGAGGTGAGACATCATTGCAGTCTACAACTTCTTTGTGAGGGGAAGAGGAGGAATAGACACTGATCTCTTCTTTCTGGGGACCAGTGACAGGACCCAAGGGAACAGCATGAAACTGTGTGAGGGGAGGTTTAGGTTGGATATTAGGAAAAGGTTCTTCATCCAGAGGTAGTTAGGCACCAGAATAAGCTCCCCAAGGAAGTGGTGACAGCCTGCCGGAGTTCAAGAAGTGTTTGGACAGCGCCCTCAGGCACATGGTGGGATTTCTGGGGAAGGGCCTGGAGTTGGACTTTGATGATCTTTATGGGTCCCTTCCAACTGAGAATATCCTATGGTTTTATGTATCTACAAGTTGTAGAAAAGTTATTGCAAATTGAAGGAGAGTGACATTTTATACAGGCAGATAAGTGATAGGACAAATGGGAACAGTTTTAAACTAAAAGATGAGAGACTTAGATTAGATGTTAGGAAGAAATTCTTTACTCTGCAGGTAGTGAGACACTGGAAGAGATTGCCGGAGAAGTTGTGGATAACCCATCCCTTGCAGCGTTCAAGGTTGGATGGGTTTGAGCAAGCTGGTCTAGTGGAAGGTGTCTCTACCCCCTAGCAGGGAGGTTGGAAAGATACTATCTTTAAGATACCCTTCAACCCAAACCACTCTATGATTCTATGATATTTAAGGTCCATTATATGGAAACACAATTAAAAATCTCTTTGGTGGTTTGGGGGAAAATAAAGGCATTTAGCTCATTAAATCTTTAAGAAGTCCTGTTCTATCTTATGCAGATAGAATTTGGAGAAAATGAAGTCTTCTATTACATTGGGGCCATGTGTTGGCCCCAGTAGCTCTTAGTCTTTTAGGCCCCCGGTACAACATGGATTGCCATGTATGCATATAAGAACTGTTAGTATTCCCATCCAACAACAACCACATTACCAAGTTTAGAGTCAATATGATTCAGCTAAATTTTGAAAATAGCAGTTTTCACATCCTCACCTTTTACTACTTCATCCAATTTTCTTCATTTTCTAATACAGGCCCCAAATCTATTCTTTCCTTATAGCTGTTTGAGAACAGCTTTAAGACTTCATTTTCTCATCATCTCCACAAGGGAATTACTTTTAGTGAAACAGGCTTTAGTTTATGGATTTTAGAAAGCATCAAAATGGAAAGGAAAAATGTTTTTTTTTGTCTGCAAAAACTGTAATGAAGTTAAATACAAAATGTTGCTTTTTAGTGCCGCATCAGTAAGGCAGGACTTATACTAAATTTAAAATATTAAAGAATAGTGTTAATTTTGTATAAAACATGAGACTATCTTATGATCACTCTAACAAACAAAATAATACACTTCCCTGACAATATCCATGTTAGTGAGATGTACTTTAAGCATTTTTAAGTGTCTGATTTGCAGATAACAACCTATACTTTTGATCTTTATTAACAAAGTGGGAGAGATACCATTGGAAAAAAAGGAACAGTTCAAAGAAATAGAGTGGTGCTTTTTGCCAAGGAGGTCTACTTACCATAAAAAGCATAATTAAGAAAAGTAAATAGCTTTGAATATTGATTTCATTCTAAAGATTTGTGCAATACTTTTATAAAGTTTATCTCCATTAACATCTTGTCTTACATAAAATAAAGCCTAATTTTAACCAAATAAAATTGGTGCCTGGCTAATCAATAATACTTCCATACAAATAAAGTAAAATATATTTGTCCTTAATTGAACGTGGGAATTAGAAGGCTTCTGAAGGCTGCTGACTAGTCTGGAAGATCTACAAATCTGCTGTAAACATATCTGCCAGAAAGCATTAGAAAACCAACAAAACATTCTATTTTCTCCCCTGAACCGAACAACATATTAAATCTCTGGAAGGCTATATATCCTCATCAAAGCAGCCTATTTCCCAGGCCTCATTCTCAGAAATCTTCAGAAAATGCTTCCTCACAGCAGCCTCGGGAGACTGGCACTGGTACAACTCAGTTGATTTAGCAACAACATAATGAGGTTACAGAAAAGGAAGAAAGCACAATATTGCCTTTTAATAGACCAAGACAGGGCTTAAATGCACCAAGCATAAAATGAATAGGCATCAAGGGTTTTGATCTAGGTTATAATACTTATTTGTTAGCCAAACAAAAGAGGAAACAACTGGAGTAGACAGCCCAAGAAGACATAAAATTCAGGATGGTGGGGGTTTCTTTGATCTGTGTATGGAAGTGGCTCCATTCCCTTTTCACCTTAGGAGATTAAAGGTCTGATAGAAAACAGCTCCTGTGGGAAAGATCAGTTGTGAAATGTCTTTATTCACATTCTGTATTCTGTCATGGTTGGTCAGATTAGAAGTCAACAAGTTAGAAGTGGGGTCCTATGACCTAATTCTCATTATAACTGATGCAACAATAAAGGTAATCAGGTAAGACAAAAGACAAAGTATATTACCAAGCTGTGTTATTTTATACACTTAACTAAAGAGTCAATAGGAATACGAAGACAAAGTTCTGGTTTTGCTCATCTTTCTGCATATATATTTTCAGAACAATACAATAAAACCTTTGTAAGGTCTGCATTTGGTAAACAGGATAATGCATTGAACAGAGCAAATAAGAGCTTAAAACACAATATACCTCAGACTTGAGTGCAAATCTATCTGGAACTTAGTTCTGTAAGAGAACTGGATAACAAAAAAAGCAACTTGCAGATTACTTCAATTTGTATTTCAGTTCCAGAAATTGATCCAAAATTAGAAATGGCTGGTTAACTAGACACACATCATGTGCATTGTGCTGCTTGAGCTCTTGCCCTGAACAGTGCTTAGGCATTCATCTACTTACAAAAAAAAAGTCACTTATTTTGCTCACTGTATTTTCAGTCATAACCAATACTGCTCTACATATTTCCAGTCAGATCTCAAAAAATACCCCTAATCCTCCTCCTTCTGCTCCAACCCTGCCCCCAGATTTCAATTTACAGAGACAGACCTAGTTGCGGTTTATAAAAAATGCCAAGCTCTTGGTCCTATTATTCAATTCCAGTAAGGTTGATTATATTCAGCTGAAAACCTGATGCTGGCAAAACTTCAGTGGAGAATGCAGGCAGGCAAAAGGTAGTCAGGACAATGACTTGGTTAAGGCTTACAGTATTTCCCTGGGAAAAGTGCTGCAGTAAAACTGATTAAAAAACTGAATTCATGCCAGAAGATACTTTTTGGGAGGATAATATTCTGCTATGAATTGTACCTGAGTGTACTGAAGAATAAGTATTCTCAGAAAAAATTCCCAATATTTTTTGAGCAGAATTAGTACATACTTTATAGATGGACTGGTGTAATTAAAGAGATGGTGGAAAAAATAAGAATATTATAAACGTTGAAAAAATTATTAAATAATAATAATACCATTTAATATTTTTGGTGCTAAATAAGAAAAAAACAACTCAGTGTACATTTTCCCATTTATCAAAAATATTAAGATGAAGAGAGATCCCACAGTTTCGCATGGATGAACAACATACCAGAAGTTTACAGCACTGTACATCACTTAAGATGGATTTTCATGCATTATGCAGAATGGACGGTCCTTTTGCAGAAAGTGGAGTCCTGTAACAGTGCTTTCAAAGCTGAGCAGGGTAGTGCTGCTTGTGGCCAGGCAGGTTATGGTGTATGCATAACACAGAGCATAAAGCGCTGTAGTGTAAAATAAACTATGCATTTTTAAACGCAAGTTTAAAAAAAAACAGCTTCAATGGTTGAAAATAGTTAAATACAAACTTTTACTGAGGGAAACATAAAATATGGTGTAAGATAGTACTTTATTATAATAGCTGTAATTAATGTGAGAAAAAGCATTCTCAAGTTTTGTGGATGTAGGTCTCTCACTGAAGAGGCAAAAAACGGTGCAAAATAAACACACAACCTAAAGAGCAAAATCAAAGTAAATAAACTGAGATGAGACACTCAGAAGAAAGCATCGAATAGCATTAGAATAAAGCTTTTTTTTTTTTTAATTTAGTAAGACAAACAGTAGTGAGCAAGAAATCTGGAGAGGTGCAGCTGTCTTTCTTCCTTCTCTAAAGGAGCCATTCCAAGTGGAACTTCTTTTAAAAAAAAAAAAAAATCAGTCAGGGGGAAAAAAAAAAACAACCAATCCAAAAAACCAACCCACAATCAAACAAACAAAAACACCCCAAAATCACAACAAAGAATAAACCCACAGGACTGAAAAAAATCTCTAAGCCAGTATGGCAGTATGTCACTGAAAAAGTATAACAGAGTATAAATACAAGGTAAAAGAGAATACAAATAACCAATTCCATAGTTCATAGGTTTGACAGAATCTGTACTGTAAAATTGTGAATCAGTCCCTTTTTCCTGCCAAATCTTTGAACCATCATCCTTTCAATTCTTTCTTCATCCTTTTTTTGTGAACTCTAATTCCAGAAATAATTCTAAACTTAACCTATAGCTACTACCTCAGTTATAGACTACTTATTATCATCTCAACTTCTCTTTTCACCAACTCTTTTCTTCTGCCAGCAAATGGGAAAAAAAAATTCAGGGAAGTTTTAACTTTTGTATGGGGTAATGAAAGAACACACACACGTTATCTTCTACATTGTGTACTGCAGTATAGGTACCCATCAAGAAAATAGTATAAATACCTAGAGTATAACAGGTATACATTAAGAAAAAAGTGCATACACATTTATTACTTCTAATTTCATGCCTATGGTCACATTTGGGCAATAGAGAGGAGCCAAGCAGGGCAGGACCAAGCACAGTCCACACAGAGCTGGGTGAAGCTGGGCAGAGCAGGGAGCTGGGCCAAGCGTGGCTGAATACTGCCAACCACAGCCAAGCCCAGCACAGTGGAGCAGTCTGGGAGTGAGCAGCACAGTGCAACACACTGCCTTTTTCAGCATTTGGCCATCATTGTTTTTCATTGCCGTGGGCTCAGGGAAGGGGAATGTTGGTTTGCAGAGAGTGTTCACCCTCTTGCCTTTGTTTTGGGGAGGCCGTGTGGCACTAGCTGCAGAAATGTCCACCATCTTGTCTCTGTCTCGGCCAACACGTGGAACCGAATTGAGGTGGTGAGCACCTTTTGTGTGTGAATCAACCTCACTTTTGTATACTTTAGTTATTAATATTGTTGTTGTTACTGTTTGTTTTTTATCCCATTGCTGTTTGTTTTCAGTAAACTGCAATCTCAACCCACAGTCTCTGCTTTGTCCCTCTCTCACCAGAGGGGCTAGAGGGAACCAAATCACACAGATCACAGAATCACCAGGTTGGAAGAGACCTTCAAGATCACCGAGTCCAACCCATGCCCTAACACCACCTCATCAAACCATGGCACTGAGAGCCACATCCAATCTTTTTTTAAACACATCCAAGGATGGTGACTCCACTACCTCCCCGGGCAAACGATTCCAGAACTTTAACACTCTTTCAGTAAAAAACTTTTTCCTAACATCTAACCTAAATTTTGCTTGGCGCAGCTTGAGACTGTGTCCTCTTGTTCTGTCAGTTGCTGCCTGGAAAAAGAGACCAACCCCCACCTGACTACAGCCACCTTTCAGGTAGTTGTAGAGAGTGATAAGGTCACCTCTGAGTCTTTTTTTCTCCGGGTTAAACAACCCCAGCTCCCTCAGCCATTCCTCATAGGGCTTGTGTTCCAAGCCCTTGACCAGCCATGTCGCCCTCCTTTGAACACATTCAGGTGTCTCAACATCCGTCCTGAACTGAGGAGCCCAGAATTGGACACATTAATCGAGGTGCGGCCTCACCAGCGCCAAGTACAGGGGAAGAATGACTTCCCTGCTCCTGCTGGCCACACTATTTCTGATACAGGCCAGGATGCCATTGGCCTTCTTGGCCACCAGGGCACACTGCTGGCTCATGTTCAGTCAGCTGTCGACCAGTAGCCCCAGGTCCCTTTCTGCCTGGGCACTGTCCAGCCACTCTGTCCCCAGCCTGTAGCGTTGCAGGGGGTTACTGTGACCAAAATGCAGGACTCGGCACTTGGACTTGTTAAACTTCATCTTATTGGACTCTGCCCATCTATCCAACCGTTCCAGGTCTCTTTGCAGAGACCTCCTACCTTCCAACAGATCGACACATGCTCCCAGCTTAGTGTTATCTGCAAATTTACTAATAGTAGACTCAATACCCTCATCCATATCGTCAATAAAAATAGTAAACAAAACTGGCCCCAGCACAGATCCCTGCGGGACTCCACTAGTGACTGGCTGCCAACTGGATGCAGCACCATTCACCTCTCTCTCTGGGCCTGGCCATCCAGCCAGTTCTTAACCCAGCAAAGAGTGCACCAGTCCAAGCTGTGGGCTGCCAGCTTTTCCAGGAGTTTACTGTGGGAAACAGTGTCAAAGGCCTTGCTGAAGTCCAAATAGACAACATTCACAGCCTTTCCCGCATGCACCAGGCAGGTCACCTGGTCATAAAAGGAGATCAGGTTGGTCAAACATGACCTACCCCTCCTAAACCCATGCTGGCTGGGTCTGATCCCCCAGCCATCCTATAGATGTTGTGTGACGGCACTCAAAATGAACTGTTCCATTACCTTAGTGGGTACCAAGGTTAGACTGACTGGCCTATAATTTCCAGGATCCTCCTTCCTACCCTTCTAGTGAATGGGAATCACATNTAACAGGGGGACCATCCTGTTCCCTGACACCATCTACCAGCCCAGGAGGACAGCTGTCCTGAGGACAAACCGTCTTTCTGATAAAGACCGACACAAAGAAGGCGCCTTCTCCCCATCTACGGTCACTAAATTCCCTCCAGCATCCAGTAGAGAACCAAGGTTGTTCTTACTCTTCCTTTTGCCATTAATATATTTGTAAAAGCATTTTTTATTATCCTTCACAAAAGTTGCCAAATTAAGTTAAGGAAAGGGAGGAGTTTGTTTGGCGTTTAATTCCTAGTGGTTTTAAACCACTACAAGCCCACAAACTCCTTTCTTTCAATTCAGCACACATGTTCTAGTTTCCCTTTACCTTGAATGTTAAGCTAAAATCATGATTTTTTTTTTTTTTTTCAAGTTGCCTTCAACAGATAACTCAGTAAAGATCTTCTCCAGCCTCTGGTACTCAAAACTGCAAAAAATACACTATTCAATAGTATTAGGAGAAATACAAAAGACTGGAGAAAATGGAGGAACCAATCACTGAGCTGATGTGCTCACATGGTGTTTTTAAGAGCGTGATAGAAAAAACAAAGCCATTCCTGCAGATGGTCTAGTATTCACAATAGTTCCACTAGAATTCACAGCCTTGCAGGCTTTATCTCTGCAACCAAAACTGTGCTAAAGACTTTAACTCTTTCAGAAGGAAATCATGGACCAACCTCTCAGAACTTAATGACACAACAGAAATTCAGCATCTGGAGGGGTTTGTTCTTTCTTCATTTTGTTGTGTGCTTCCAGAGCTGAAAATCAGCCAGTCTTCCCGTTGCTTAACTTACTAGTTCTCATCCACTTTCACTAAGAATAAATGTGTTTACTGCTAAATTCTGTGATAAAATAATCCATAATCAACAAAATCTTCATACTACATTTCATATGAGGATTTAATGGCTCAAAATGTGAGTCAAATAATCCTGGATTTAAGAATCCTTAAGTATTTACCCACAAAAGTGACACTAATGGCTTCCAAACTTTTTCTGCAGACTTTTAATATTTATATGGTCATATGCATTTCAAAATGCCTCTAAATACTGCTAAGATAGTGAACACATAACACAAAATACACAAAATGTATGTAGAACTGAGACCAGGAATCACCATCATTTATATGGTGATGCAAGAAAAACATTTCAAGTGCATGAAGGGTAATGGAAATCAGTTTGAATCGTTACAGGAGAATGAAAGCGGTAAATCATATTGAAACTCTCTTACTATTTTCAACAAATACATAAATGAACTTATATTACCCATTACTTATGTGCAGATATGTGAAGATAAGAGTTCAGAATCAGAGAAACTAGGTTTCTTTCATGTCTGTCACTAGCTTGACAGTCTCTGATGAATGGAGAAATTTCACAGTCCTCCTGAATGAAAAACTGATTGAAAGCCTAAATCCACTGAGAAGTATTTACCTGGGAAAAACAAAGGCCACTGTGTATTTAGCTGTGTGCTCAGAAAGGTAAGGATTAAACCCTCAGTCATCCTATTCTGTTCTTATCTGTGTATAGGAGGGCTTAGCTCATAGCACTACTGAAACACAATTCTACTCTCACACTCACATAGTATGTCTTTTTTGTTGTTTAAGGTACATATAGTCAAAAGTGTCAATTCTGCCTTCAGAAATTTTTGTTACGATTATTGTAACAGAGTATGTTTGAATTCAGTTCTAACTGGAATTAGAAATCTTCAAATCTAGATACATAATAAGTGATTTATTGCAAGATAATTTAGAATCTAAGTACCGTGCAGCAGGAAGGCAATCTGCAATGTCCTTTATAAAACATTTAGAGGTACCTAGGTACCTCTTACCTGTTAAAGGTACCTAGAGCACATGCTTAGCAACATGGTTCACATTTGAAAAAAACAAAACAAAACAGAGAGAACTGATGGGGTTTTTCTTCTCTTCATCTCCCCATGACTGTTTTTACTCCTGCTTTTTAATTGCATTAAAAGCTAAATCAGCAATTTTAGAAATGCATGATGACAGGTAATTGTAAAGCTTAATTCACCTTCCACCAAGATCAAATATCTTAATTCTTAAGTGTGCCTTTCCAAACTGAAGAGACTGCAAATCACCTGCATCACTTTCAAAAGCCTCTATTCCCACCCTTGTTTCTTGACCCTCTGCTGGGGGCATCTTATCTACTGCAGAGACATTACAAAAAAACATGTGAAGCCAACACAGAGTTGTTCAAGCAAACATTTCTTCTTATTAATGTGTTTCCAGGTTCAGTGCGTTCCAGTAGTATTATTTTTGGTTTATTATTGCTGAGGTGAGAGGAGGAGGACAAATATTCCCAAAGGAATATTCAGCAAGGAGAAATGCCTGGATGTAAGGTGAAAGACTAGATAGATCCTTTTATCCCATTTACTCTCTAAGGTCTCTATTTTTCCCTGGAAGAAAAACATATTCTCAGTTTTAAAATCAACTATGCATGCATGCATTTTGGTACTCTGCAGATTGTCTTTAAAGATTGTTCTTACTCTTGTAGACATTAACATCACCCCTGAGAAGACTTTTCCTTTACTCTGAATTACAGCAGCTGTTATGTAACTCATTCTCTTCTTGCATTTTCCTATAACTTGGAGAAAGCACTTGTGTTCAGATTCCTTAGTACCTGTACAAATGACTGTACTTGCCATTGTATATCTTTCCTTTATGTATTTTAATTTAGGCAGTGACAGACTGCTGCCTGATGTCTGGGAAGGAATACTTAGTATGCTAAGCACACTTCTGAGTAAAGTAAGATACATCTGTTTTATACACAATATTAGACAGTGCTCCAAAATAAATCATTGACACTTCCTACTTTGGAAGTTGGTACATTGTTTTTGCAAGAAATTGGGTAAAATATTATACTATTAAGATATGTAATGAGGTATTACAAATAATTCCTATTAATGTTATCTGGTTATGGGATGTAGTACTTCAATATTTCATTAAATATCATCTAGATTGGAATGAGAAATTTAAAATAAATGCATTTATTTGAATGACTGCAACCTGCATTTGTCCCATGTGTCTTATACACCACATACACATTGTTCTAGTGTTTTGCACCTGGGATAAGTCTCAGCCATCTTTTAAATTAGTTTTAAAGAGGTCCTCTTAAACCAGTCAGAAACCCCCTTGTAATTTAATGGGAAAAAAAAACAAAACAAACCAAACCCATATTGACACGATCCCTTTTTGAAAGCCATTTACGATGTCTATGCAACATAAGCTGGATTTTTTGTCCAGAAGACCAGAGCACCAGCCACAGACTCCTGAGCTCTGCAGAAGACACTGTGGTGAATTTGCTGTGCATGTCACAGAGAACACAAACTGGGAGACAGCTTAGACATCCTGATAAGGTCTCAACATTTTTATAAGAGACCCCACTGGACCTCATTGGAAGCAGGAACTTAACACTTTTTCTCAGTTATAAATTTTGCAGTTTTTCTGTTATTCTTTCAAACATGCCATGTGAGGCAGTAGTATGATAAATTAACCTGAGGCCCACATAAAGATTGTTGTCTGATTATACTCTCCAAGAAGGAAGGAAAAGCTGCAGAACTACAGCAGTGACTTCTACATAGGAAAAATGGGTCTAAATGTCTTCACAGATGACTCGATGTGTGTGGGGGTCTTCACTACTGATAGGAGAAATGGGTTTTAATGTCTTCAGGAATGACTAGGTCTAAAAGAACCAATCAGGTTCTGAAAGAATGGCTGTGGGTGGTCTTTAGGAGAAAGGGGTCTTACTGTCTCTATGATCATCAAGCCACTCAAGTTTGTTACAGAACCCAGACAGTTTGAACTTCTGCACTTTAGGGTAATGGGAGAAATGGGTCTGCACAAGTCTACTGCAGAAACCAGACAGCTCAAACTTCCGAACTTTAGGGGAAAATAACAATACATGTTCAAGGGGGAATATGTATTAGGTGGTATGGGAAGTCTGTACCTTCCTAGTACCTCAGCCAACAGGGAAAGGAAGAGGACAACATGTGGTCAGGAGTTTAGGATAAAAGGAGCCTGAGTCCTCCAAAACCTGGAGACAGACCCCACAGGGTATGCCCCAGTGGACTCTCTCCCTTTATTCAAGTAAAGTTCCAGAACTCCTCTGTCTCCTCTGTGGACAATGGCTTTTCATAGCGCGGCTTTTCCACACACTTCAAAATATTATGAAGCAATGGAGAAATATGGAAGCTTGCCCACATATTTTCAAGACATTTTTTCACTCTCTCACCTCAAGCATACAGCATTATCATAGCATCTCTCATTTCAAAATTCACTCTCTCCATGCTGTGATAATCATCCTAACATAAAACGATTCAACAAGAACCAAACAGTGCCCTACACAACACCCTTCTCTGAGCTAGCAGCTAATGGCCACAAAACAGCCCTTCTGCATGACGTGATTTTAACCATTTGATTTGTCAAGCATTTAAACCTTACTGCACAACCAGCAGGACAACATCAAACAATTCCAATTTTATTAATACTTTCAAATATAAATGTAATGTTTTACTTCATTAAGTCAGCAGATACTTGAAGCTCTGGCTCATTTTACATGGTTTTAAAAGTTTTTGGATAGCAGCTATCTTTTGCTGGCACAAAATCAGTGTCTTTAGCACGTGGGTGAACTATAATGTTATGGACATTTAAACTCCCAAGAGCAGGCCCAAATCTAAATTCATCTGTTACTAGTTAAGAAATAAAAGTTATTTTAAAGTCTTATTTCTACTATAAGATGTGACCAAGAAAGGACCAGAGATTGTATGTATTCAACTTATGTGTCATATTTTCCTTCCTATATTTACAGGAATTAATGTCTAGGTTCTTTCCTTCCTGCTTCTAGCATATTTCCTGCCTGTATCTAATAAATAGGACAAAAGCAAATCTGTTTTTAATGATTTCTTAAGTATTTAGAAGTTTAATTTCTAAACATTTTGGATCCTCTGGTCCTGAATCATTTATCTTTTGAGATTGCGTGTGTCACCAAAAATATCATTCATTTTATTTTTAAAGAAACAATTTTGCTTCAGTAACTGAAGCTGAGTTATTTCTATCGGTATCCAATTTTTCTGGGTAAAAAAATTAAAATAAGCACCAAACAGACTGAGTTGCAACACTCACTCAACAGGCACAATCAGTACAGTTTTTACATAATTATGTCCATGAGACTGCAGTTTATGTGCTGCTAGGTAGCTGAAACTACTACTAGGTATGCAGCATTTCTACTGTAGATAAATAACAAAGTTTAGTCTTGAGGCAATTGAATCCAACATTTCTTTTCTAAGAATTCTGTATATTCATAATTTGTTTTCCAACTGCCATGGTGATATTTTCCCTGTCACAGGGTTATTTGAAACGCTTAGGTTATATTTTTAAGTCTTGAAAAACTTCTGCAGAAAAGGTGCATGTATTTTACTACTACTTTAGAAACACTGCCTACAGGGTTAATATCAAGCATCTGAAGCCTGAAAGGGACCATAACCTCTAGCACTAATGGCTACACCAATCAAGCATCTCATTAAAATATTTATTTATCCTAATTAATAATGTCATTGATTTAAAAGGTTATATTCTTTCACAGTCATCTCATTACTGAAAAACACAGCACACCAGAAGAACGCTAAAAACACTCACTGAACAAACAAGCTATCCTAAGGAGCCTCAGCCATATAAATATGACTTCAGGTTTTCTCAACCAGAGATGTTGATATCCTCTATTCAGTATGGGCAACACTACTTTTGTTGTGTGGGAATTGCTTTGCAAAAACAAGGAACAGAAATTCCTTCAAATACAGCAAAACACACTGTGCTTATGTTCCATCAGATAAACTACAGCTCCATCTGGACCAAGATAAAAACTTAAACTACTCTAAATCTTCGCACAAGCTCAGAAGCCTTTCTAAGATCATAATTGTTAAATTTGCTTATTTAACAGGTCTACTTTTCACCATGAAACTCTAGTGTAACTCCCAAGCTTTTTTAAATGGAAGCTTTATAACCGATACATTTATTGCATAAAGTCAACTGGTAACAGAATCAAAGCAAAGTAACACTATCTAGAAGCAGAGCTATATACATTTCTCTCCAAAATGCATTTGGGTGAGACACAGATCCGGATGACTTCACATCTGATGTTACAGACAAAGGCTAACAAAGAGGCACACAGTACATTGATGTGATACCCAGAAGAATTGATGAGTTGGGATACCTAGAAGAACAGAGGATTCTCCTTAACCCTACCTGCCAGTTTGCCCCTGTGAAAGTGAAGTTCAGTTTTTGCTCTCACACATTTGTTTGCTCACACTGAAACAAACTGAGATGCAATTTTATTGCTCATAGCCATATATGAAAGCTACATGCATGTTGGCAGTTCCCGGCTATGGAACTATTGTTCACCTGAGAATTTGTCTTCAGATCATTAGAGCTCTCAATCCTGAAGAACTGAGCATTTTTTTTCTTGTTCGAACGGCAGTGCAGTTTCATGTTAGCTTTAAGTGACTGATGAGAGTTGGCATGTGACAAAGGCTGCTTGGAGGAAGGAGCACGATATAATGAAACGCCTGTTTAAAAGACAGCTTTTTTTTTCACCTTCTTCACCAAACTTTGTACCAAACTCAACTCAGCTACTTGAACATTAGGCCTACGTAGGCAACTCAATGCTGTGGAGGTGTACAGAGCTATTTTTAAAAACTGTAATTTTATAATTTTCCTAAATTACAGGGGGAAAGTTGAGATTATTACTAAAGTACTCAAAAACTCTAAAGGTTAAATATCTGAAAAAAAAGTTACCCATGCTCTTTCAAAGCTTATGATTTAAAGACAAAATGATATCCTTTCAACAAACACAATTAAGCAAAATGTACAGAACTATGTAACTCTTCTATGTTCATCTTTGCACCTGATTAAAATTTCAATATTACTGGAAGATATTTTTTCTTCGCATGCATAATGTATTTTATTAATGTTTTATAACTTTATGAAGTTACAGAATTGCTCATATAGAACATAATTCTTATCTCTCTGTTTCAAAACCAGATGCAAATGCATTTCAACCATTATTTTGTCACTTTTTAAAATATACACTGCATCTCCTTTCATAAAAGCATGGAACATCCTTCCAACCATCTCTGACCTGGAGTGGAAAAAGACCTAATTTGCAACAGGTTCATGAGAGGTTGCAGAATTATGCATCCTGCAGGATACGTATTAATACATACACATACACACAAGAAATTAGGAGTGACAAAAGGTCTTTCCTGATAATGCCCTTCACTGAACACACAGCCCCATCATAAATGCATACAGCAACAAAGATTGATCTTATCTTTGCCAAATGAAGCATCCTACTGAACCTATCAAGCATATTAAAAGTAAAACACTTTAGTAAGAGCTACGAAACACCAGGATGACCCTGATTAATTAAAATTCAGTTAAATCAATTAGATCATCTGAAAGAAAAGACAGGGGATTGTGTTTAACAGATGTTACTAAACTCATAACAATTTCTTAATTTACATTTGAAGTTTGCAGCTTTTATTTCAGATTTGCAAATAGTTCTTACATGCTAAGAAGCTTATCTGACTTTTCTAGTTATGGTAGCAATTAAAAGATACTTTCTCTAGCACTGCAAAACTTGCCTCACTTTCACTCTTAGAGCAGTGCCTATAAAATTATTAACATTATAATAAATTCTGTGGAATGAAATACAGAGGAAGCATATCCAACACAAAATCAGAGCCTAAGTTAAATCCATGAAAAGCTTTTCTGGAAGCGATTATTGACCTTTTCAAAATTACTACTTCCATTTAAGGATTTGAAAACCATGTCTATATATGTTAATGCACAAAAGGGGGGAAAAAGAAATACTTCAATTTTTTAAGGATGTAAAACAAAAGTGAATATAATATTATGAATAGCTGGCACTAAAGAGATTGCAAAAATTGTAACCTGCAATTAACTCATTTCACTTAACATGAAGACTGACATACCTATTTATTTTTTTCACATTTTCCTGAAGCACAATTCAGAACAGTAAAACTTGACTAAAAAGCCCACTCTAAACACCCAGCAGAGTGTGTGGACCTAGTGACCAAAATCAAAGGTGCAAGAATGATGCTGACCCAGGAAAAAGTTGCTCAAATAGCAGACTAAAATTTAACCAAGAAATATAACTAGGTTTTAGTGAATCAACCACAATAGATGGATCAGCCATATCAGGACTTCAGAAATAAAGATATATCAATCCTTGAGATTTGCTAGTCTAATGCCTGTTTGATTTTATTTTCTGAATATTGGTCTGCAGCCACAATGTCCACTAAAGAACTTTATTTCATTTCTATACACTTCAGCCATCGCAGCTGACATACTCTCAATCCAACAGCTATCCCTAATAGGGGTCATGCTGAAGAAGACAATGAGACCAGCTGCTAACAGAATTCCAAACCATTTCTCATTGTCCACTCTTTTCTTCATTCCATTATATAAGCAAATTGTTACATCAAAATGACAGCTAAAATCTGCCTTTCTATCACAACTTATCAAGACTACAAAAATGGGTCCAAAACTTTATGTGGTGCTATGACAAAACTTTATCATGTCCTTTGGATTCATATTGTGTAGGTTTCCAGCTAGACTGAATATTGATAGTTCTTGCTGCCACCACCCATAAAATTTTTTTTTATCTTGGTTGAAGATAATGGGGCTGAACACCTCCATAATTAATTAACTTTTGTCAGAAATATTTTCATAAAACCTTAACTAAAGCATGAAATTATTTATACATATATATATAAATTAATTTCATGCAAAATTTACTTAGCATTTGGGGTTTATAAAAAACTTCTTGTTCTTCTACAGGATATATATACTGTTTATAGTTAGATATGTAAACACCTGTCATTAATATGAAATTAGCATAAGTAGAAAGATTGTGTCCTAGTGCTTCTTTCTCTGCAATACTTCTGCCCATCACAAATAATAGATTAAAATAAAGAAAATAGCAGGAACAGGAACAGAACTTCTTAATAAATTGCCAAGGCTGATAAACTATTTGAAGGAAACATAACCTTAAAGAGAGGCAAAGAGGCAAAATGTATACAGTCTCTTTTCAAGTACCCTTGAACAAAAATCTTGATATATTAATTCTGAAGACAGCAATGTTCAGCTGACAACCATTTCTGAGCATCAGCACACAAAGCAATGACAAACCATGATTTACAAGACCTAACAATTATTTTCTAATAATTTATATTTATAGATGCCTGCTTTCACTTCATGAGCCATGAAGAACACTTCAAATGGAGGAAAATAAGTGTCTTCCAAGTAAAATGACAAAGTTACCTTCAATTTTATTTTTTGTTTCCATACCTGGAAGGTTTCTTAATAATTTGTAATGACGCTGCCCTGGCTAGGCTGCCAAGAGCATACCTATGGACCTTTCTGCTTTTCCTGTCCTCCCATCCACAGAAGCTGCAGGCTGCCTTTTGTCCCAGTCAGGTCATTACAGCACACCAAGCGTTCGAAGGCCCTTCAGAGGGACTGAAGCATTTGCAGGGGACGGAAAGCAAATGGAAGACTAATGAAAAGGCGGCTACAGAGCTGTCTTTTCATCAGCTACTGTGTTTCCAAGGCTATCTAAAGTACCACCTGAGGATCTCCAACCCTGGGGCCGCCCAGTGACAGACAACAGGGAGGAATTTTCAGCTGCGAAACAGAGCTTAAAGACTAACTAGCAAATTAGATAAAAGAATATATAAAAGTACAGACACAGGATGCTAAACATAGCTGGAACCAGTGGATAAACAGATAATGAGGAACCTAAGTGGTTTTTATGGCAATGCTATGTAACAAGAAAAAAACAGCACATGCCCTAGGAGAAGTTTAAGGCAAGGTCACTTAAAATTTTGGGGGATCTCAGTGAATATGACCACCAGAGAGACCCCTTTAGATGACCCCCTAAGATCATAAAAGGACTTCCGGTAAGGGGCAGAGGCATGTAAATTGGTTCTAGGAAAAGTGATGTTTATGTATTAGCTAGGAAGTACATTGTAATGAATATGTATGATCATGATGGAATAAATACCTTGTTGTAAAGTTTCATGACACACATTCAATTAGAGGAGCTATCCTCTGAATGTGTCCAGTGCTGTAATAAAGAATGCCTGCTTTCTAATACTCAAATTGTGTTAGAAAGTTTATTCTTCGGCCGATTTCAGTATCACCAGGACATCAGTGCAGTAAAAGCAGTTTAAAGATGACGGCTGATTTGCACATTCTGCTTCTGCATTAGGAGAAAGTGTAATGCCTTGGGCATTATGAAAGAGCATCAAACTTCTTGGTTAATATTATAAGCTTCAACACCTAGAAAACAGCCACTGCCAGAGAGAAACAAGCTGGGAAGAGCTCCCTAGTCTCACCAGAAAAAAAGAAATTTAGATTAGATTAGAATGGAATGGAAATGTAGAATAATTTCAGTTTGAAGGGGCCTACAGTGATCATCTTGTGTGACCACTGCCTG
>VZTI01004801.1:0-28470 GCA_013397865.1 Struthidea cinerea
AAAGTGCTCATGCATGCTGTATCTTGAAATTTCTGGAAGTGTCTTTACCTTTGCTCCACTAGAAATACAGACACTGAACAAGAGTGCATCACTCCAAAAGCAGCTAGAACGAGAACTGCAAAATTGTCACCCCAGAAGGTGAAGAAATTCACTGCCCACATTTGTGCATCTCTGCCTCAGAGCTGCATATGTAAGTTACAGAAAGTGATGGTGACACATATCCTGCTAATTGGCATACAGCTCCCCGGTCTCCTCATTTTACAGTAGTTCTTGGCAAGCACACCATACCAGGAACCTGCTTAAATTGCTAATTAATAACAGACTTGTCTTTGGGAGGGTGGGAAAGGGTTAATCTTTTAATTGAGCAGTTCCTACAAAACAGAAGTAAATAAGAAACATTAACATTACAAACCATGAGTTTCCTTTCAGTTTGGTTTCCTACTCAAACCAATATAACAGGCAAAGCATTCTATTGATTCTGACTCAAAACAGGCAACACTATTCCTAACAAGAAAATACTCTCTTCTTGTTTTTCCTGAACAGTTTACAGGGGGATTAAACACACAACCCAATAAAGCTCAGTGGGAACTCATATGAATGGAAACTTCAGCTTCACATTTGATACCTAGATCTTGGCCAGGGTACATGGGCAGTGGAATAATTCCTTTTTATGGTAGCCAGATTAAGCTGTAATATGAAAGTGGTAGGGGCTGAATACAATAGGACCCAGCTGAAATGTTATAGATTCACTTGCAAAATGTACAACTGCAGTATCAATAAGACTTGAATACAAAGCAATGCCACTGAAACAATATTCAGGGGCAGTTCAGTGGTAGTGCATATCTCTCATTTACAACATTATCAGTGAAGTTTTATGTTCTTACTGTGATTTTTTTTTCACCCCAATAAGTGCTTTTGAGGAAAAAAGACATACAAGGGCTGTGAGTGGAGTTCTGAGGACTGATTCTGCAGTCTTCCCTTAGTGTAGAAAATAGTGAATGATTAACTCACCAGTTACCGTAAAAGAAACTTCACTCAAGGTGAATGGCAATTGCAGAATCTGTCCTGTGAACTGAATATTTCATATTCAGTATGAATATTATGAAATAGTCTTACCTCAGTAAGAGCGTGCAGCTGTCCTTTATGCACACAGACACCCATAAACCTACAAGAAACAAGAAAAGAAAAGTGGTTTGGGCTTTTTTCCCCCCCTCTTTTTTGTTCTTTAAAGAAACTAATATAAGATACACCAGAAAAGGAGGAAAGAGAAAAAATTCAGCCTCACAGACACTGCGTACCTCACCACTGATTATTTAAACATCTCAGCACAAAACAAAATCATATATCTACGCTACAATATAATTTGAATTAGCAGTTCCAAGAGAGCACAGGAGACAGCTTAACCTCAAAATGGAAAGTTACTAATTTGACTATAAGCAAAGGCCAGCATATAATGATTTATGCAGAAAGGAACAGTCTCCGAGTTCTGTTTTAAGGAAGTTTAAGCCAAGTAATCCACTGTTGGTCTGCATAAACAGAAAATTACTTCCCTTTGCATTTTGCTGTTCAAGCAATAAAGATGTTTTTTCCTACCCCATTCTTAACCACTCAGGAATATGAGGGCACATATGCAATGTATACTTCCCCTCCCCAAACTCCTCTTTCCAACACTTGGATTGAAGCAAGTTTCAATAGTATCCAGCATACACACATTCCACAAGTGTTACCTACACTGCACAATTTTCAGACTCCTGCTGTTAATAGTAATGATTGCCACCCTTGGTTTGTCTGGAAAGCAACAGAATGTGGCATAAACAACTGAAAGCTCATTTTTACCACCATACAAGCTGAACTTAAAAGTGACAAAATGCAAATTAACACTACTAGTAAACATCTCCCATGAGAAAGTTCAGTAAAGCTGAAATTTTAAACACTTTAGAGCCTTCCCTGCACAGTAGAAGTGTTCGTTCTTTATAGATTAACTAATTCTCAGTTTTAGCGTTTGGATTTTGGTCTTGGCAAGCAAAAACAAGTTGTCTCTAATTTCCATAATGTTCAGAAATTTCCATTTTGCAAGTAAGAGGTAGACATGTATGATCTCATTAAATGTGACAGGAACCTCATGGATAACAACTCAAAGGAAAAGGACCTTTTATATCCTGAAACACTTCCAAATTTAAAAACAAAATGATGCAAGACGTAGTGCTCGTTCAGCTAAGCTGCTTTTGAAGAAATGAATGATCCTCACTGTTCTCTTGTCTAACAGCTGACTGGTAAATTACAAGCAGCCAAAGAAAAATAATACAGGTAAGGTCCTTTGCATAAGCTGAGCTGTGGAAAACTGTTTTTATAACCAAAGAAGCAGCAAGACTCATGTTAGAACATCTACTGCCTGCTCTCACCTCAAACAATATTCCCTGAATATAGGAATTTTAATTTGAGACACTGAAAATTCAATTCCTCTTGTTTAATGTAGAATCATAGGGCATGATCAGGTACTCAGGGGAAAGGGAAGAAGCTTCTTTTAGATATAGCATCTACTCAAAACATTGCTGTTTCTTTCACTTCATACAGCAATGAACATATGAACAATTTTGTAAAGAAGTTGATGAATTAAGCTTCCTGAGGTGAAGAAACCCAGACTTCTACAGAGCAGACATCTATTTCTTAGTGCATTCTGAAAGTCTCCAGAGCTATCAGGCATGGTATTAATGGCTTTATTCACACGTAAAAGTGGAAAGCACACCAATCCAATATTTAATTCCTCCATAAGACAACTTTTTAGAGCATTATTTTCTGTATTATTTTCTCTATCAATTGCACAAAGTTAACCTGCTGTGGCAATATTTTCATTCAACAAAAACTGAGATTAAGTAATTAAAAAGAATAATGTTTTCATCTATAGATCAACTTTTCCTTTGTAAAGGTGTTTCACACTACTTACAAATTAAGAATTCATTGTATTTGACTTAATTCCAAAATACAAATGCAATTAAGAATTTATCAAAATTTTGGAAAAACTTAATTTCTTTTCTCATCTTTACCAAACAGGAAAAACAACACTGTCACTGAAAGACTGGTAGAATTTAACATTTTCTGCCAATCTGTTTCGGTCAAGCAAAGTCTCAATGAAAACATATTCATTACCTTTATGAACCTATGCTTAAGGCAGCCAAGACATATTGAATCAAGTTACCAAGAGTTCAAAAATTCTTAAATGCTCAGGATTTCTACTAAGAAATAGACATAAATTTCTAACTTTAAATCAAAAACAAAGCTCCATATCATGATCTCATGGAAAAAAAGCTGGACATAAAGACACATTTATAAACCCTACATATTTAGAAACTATTACCCAGGAAAAGAGAAACCAGATACACTGATAAAGACAGAATAAATGAGTTTACAAGCAACATACTGAAGCCATTTAAACTTCGTGTGAATGAATCTCAGTTTTCAGGCTCTGGAAAATAGATTGATAGAATAGACCTGTAGTGATCCAAATTCCTGGAAAACTTCTGCTTAGCTGTTTTATCAAGCAATAATAAGCCACTTGGTTAAGCCAAGAACTGCTACAAAACATTGTCGGAAAGGATTTTCACTAAAAGATAATACACCCAGCTGCTACCGGGAAATACAATTACCAAGCAAGATTTAACATGGCTTCAATTTCTGAGATTGTCCCAGATGAGATTCCAAGTTCTGTGGATAGGAAGCTGACATGCTGGTCCAGCACAGCTGAGATTATTCCTGTTGGCTAGACACATTGTCTCCTGAGCCAAAATGTGCTTGTAGGTGAACTTCAGCAGAACGTCTTGTCAGCCAAAGGTTACACTTCCTATAAGCATTTCTAGTTGGAAGGAGCTCCAATAAGCCAGCCATCCACAAAACAGGAGACTATTTGCAGATTTAAGGAAGTTTCTTTCCAAGACAGTGTATCTGGCCTTATCAGCAAACACTTCCAAAATCTGATTGGAAAAGTTTTCCTAGAAGCTGCAAATAGAAAGGATGATACTTGAGTCCACCCAACTAAATACAGTACAGCACATTTCCACCACCAAATGCTTTCTAACAAATGTCAGCAATCTATACAGATGTTAGAAATCTCATTTTATAAACAATCAATCTGGAATACCTGTCCTCCTAAACAAGACCAAGAGAAATCTGGATGTTTCTTAGCCCCTCACAGCAGTTACACAACTACTTCCAGTTCACTCAGATGGCAAGGGACTGAAAAGGGGAGACTAAATACTGTAGCCTCAGTCTGCAATCTTTGCCTTCATTTATCAAGCAAAACTAATATCCAGATCATACAGCCTCTGTGGATATCCAGACAGTGAACACATGCTTCCAGTTAAAAGAACTTCACTGGGACACATTCCTGTTCTGTGGATAAACCTGGGGCAGCTGCAGTTCAACAAAAGAAATTGATGCCCTCAAAAATTTACTGCTCGTATGAGAAAATTCAGCATTTTGATAACATTAAACAAAAGAAACAAACCAAACACACCAGTGCAAAAGTCTGTAGTACAAGTTCAGTAACAGAGACAAAAGGTCAGAAGACATGTGCTTATTTCATTGGACTGTAGGAAAAGGAAGAGGGTGAGTAAAAATACCAAGCCTGCATTAAGGTCCTCCTTAATGGCTTAGGCACCATGCTAGATTAAAAACATATTTTAAGTTTTCTACACTCGCATTTTGATTCTAGACAGAGGTAAAGCATTTAATCTATAATTTCTGCAACATATTATACACAACACATACAGCCTCTTCTGCTGCCTTGTACACTGTATTTCTAAAATACTCCTTTTTGATAACCACGTTACACAAAGAGAAGCAAAAGCAATTTTCTTTCCTGTTAAAGCACTGTTCAGTACAGGACAAAGGATGCTAAAAGACAAAGTCCATCCTTCTGGCTATCGTAACAAAGTCCATCACAAGCAATTTCACAAATAGGAAGGTTTGAAAGGATAAAACTACACACACAAAAAATCCCTGGTATTGTGTTCCCAGGGTGATAGATTTGTCTCAAAGGAGGTGAAATAAAATTCTCCTTGAAAGGAGTTCATGGCATATGCACACAGTGTGCTTATTTGTGTGCCTGCACACACAAGAAGGTGGATTTAATCAATGAGTCAATCTGCCTGCACACTCACAGCCAAACACGCAGCAATACCTCCAAGTGCTCCCACGAGAACACTTAAGACATGAGCTAAGACTTTCTGTGTACAGAATGTTTTAAATTAAGTCCCCAAGGTACAGATCAAATAAAGAAATACTTTTTCATGCAAACAATAGGGATATTAAAGACTGAAATTCTACCTCAAAATTGAAGATACACTAATTTAAGAGACAGCACAAGAGATGGAGAATCTTTGGCAGCACACCACTTCATTTGTATGAGAAAAACACACCTGTAAGATATTACCAAAAAGAAAAGATATCAGGTCTCTCAGGCTGTAGCCTGAAGGCTCCCAAGCTCAGGACACAAGGATGGAGATTTGAGTCCTTTCCAGACCTATTTTCTTACTTTGATTTGGGTAAAAACTCATGGCTACAGCCGCACATCAGCATTCAGAGAAGTAGCAAAATGGTAAAACACATTTACAAGCATAAACCAGACCTTTCATAACAATGGTACCTGACCTAACCCAATCCTTGAACAGCACTGCATTTTAAATAGGACACAAGCTACTAAGGAAGTAGAGAGATGCTCCAAACGCCTGTTTTCCCTAACCTCAGCAATTACAGTCTTGCCATGTATCAGCTAACCTACATTAAAGTGTCTATAGTAAACATCACATGGTACAAACCCCAGCCTCAGCTCACTTTTCCACACCTCCTCTCACCATCTGTCTGAGGGAAGATATGATAAAACCAGCACATCCCACATCCAAGGCAGGAAGAAATGTTGATCAGAGGCAGAAAAGCATTTTAGTTCTCCATGTTTAACTTGTATGCAGGAGTGAGATGGAGACAGGAGATGAGGTTGATGGCCGAAACAGAATAAAACACTTCTTGAGCACCATTTGTCTGCTTCTGCCCTGCCCACTCCTAAAATGTCCCTAACCTGGACCCTGGGGAAAAAAACAGCAAACCAAAAAGATAAGCAGCTCTCATACATAGTTTGTTATGAACACCAGACAGTGACTGAACAAAAAGTTACACATTGTAGTTAAAACCTCCTCTGCCTCTAGAATCACATCTGCTAGCTGAAATAGGAAACAAGGGGAAGGGAGACCAAAAAACTCCCAAATCCCCTTATTTTTTACCATCATGCCTGTGTAGCTGCGAGAGCTGGACTCTTCTATTCTAAAATATCCTTAACAGACTGAAAAAGGAGCTCCATTTTTGCCAAAATAAACCCCCTAATAGAGGGCAGTCTCTAATTTTCTTCACGGAAAATACATTAGAAACTTATACATACACATATACTTGACCACTGGAATCTTTATGATCCTACCATGGGGACGGTAGACTTACCGGGGACTTGGTAAGTGAAAACTAAGCTCTTCACTTACCTCTCTCTTCTAATCAAGATGGATTTATATAGCTGAATTTGAGTGCAGAAATACTGAAATGAGTATGGAGATTTAAAGTTAGGCTTTCACTCCATGGTGGATAAAGCATGTTGCTTTTAAAGCCTAAATACCCAGATCAGTATTTCACCAAGTAAAACTGAAACTCACCAAGAGAAACTGAAACACCTTGACCCAATTCCATCTCCTCAAGATGTACAGAAGTGTCAGTAAGGTAAAAACACAGACCCACCTCTAGGTAGTCTCTACTGAGCTAAGGAATGGAAGGAAGTCAGCAACTACTGACAAACTCACACACCAGAAAAGTGACCAGAGTCTGGAAAAAAATCTCAAGAGGCATCTGTAAGTCTGAAAAGGAGTTGATATGCACAGCACAGAAGCAAAAGCAGTTTCAAATAGTCAGCAATATTTATTAGTCACATCAGTGCAATCAATGGCAAAAATACCAAATTCTTTGCAATAACATCTTGAAATTAACTGTGGGCACATCGGAATTGACAGCTTGTAAAAAGTTGCTATATATTTTAGAGCACTGGCAGAGGGATGGGTTTTTTAATCACCCAAAGGATAATGACGATCCTGGGCTGCCAAATGCACTACGAGGAAGAAGAACTTCTTCTCCCTTCCATGACACTTAACTATATAAACTACAAAAGAGCTCTTGGACAAAAACACTGATTCAATAACAGATTTGAGGTATTATGCATCAAGATGTTCAAAAACACAACCATGCTCCCAGCTTAAGGAAGTTTTTAGTGTACTAAAATAAATGCCTCATTGCTGAATCTGACATTCGCTTTCTAGAACATTAACTTGCTATGTTGCACATGTTGAAGTGGTTTGAGAGCAAATTTTGGAGGCTGTGAAGCCAGTATCTACCCAGTTTCATAATTTTACAGGCCATTTGATAGCAGAGCACCTCACAGCCCTCACCTGCTACGATTAACAACTGCACAACATGATCTCCATATTTCAGCCTAAGAACCCATTACTATCTTTACTGGCTAACAACAGGAAGGAAAGAAACTTGTTTTTAGTGTAAGTTACGGTAGGTAGTCCCAGAGCTCAGCGGAGATGAAGAAGCTCAGAAGTATATTACCTAAAAATCAGAGGACACCTTCAAGGCATGTGGAGGAGATCCAGTGACTAATCAATAGAGAAGTGAACTTGATGCTAGCGACAAAACACCTTATTCAGTAATATAGAAGAACTTCAAAAGAAAGAAACTAAGTGAAGAAAATATTTAACAGGGAACTGAGATAGCTCATAGCCCCAGGAAAAGTTATACATTAGAACTTCTTGGAAGAGGATGTTCCCTTTAAATACTAATAGAAGCTTAGAACTTCCAAAAATAATCCCAGAAAATGTTTCAGTGGGAATATGCTGCTGTAGAAGATTTTCCTAAAGACCTCTCAGCAATACAACTCCAGCTGCTCTTATCTGACAGCACAATGTTGTCAAACAAGCAACACAGCCTCTCACCACTTTAAGCGCAAATTACTATTAATTATTATTTTTAATGTGTTTCTAAATTGGGAAACAGGTTGTTTTACCAGACTAGTAGAAGCACCAACAACTTATACGTTTCTGAAAGCTAAACAGAGAAGCTTGCATGTGTGTGTTTATATACAGATATACACAGACACATAGGCAGATAACATTTAAGAGGGGCAAAACCTTCTCCCAGACATAAAGGGATTGGAAACACTGCAATAAAATTTAGACAAAAACTTAAATGACACATAATTAACACACAAAACCATCAAGTTATCTGCTACACAGCAGAGTAGTAGTTTTTACTGTGTATTATAATTGAATAAAAGAACAACTAAAACGAAATACTGTTCTCTCATTTGCATTTCCTGTAGGAATATCTTTGCTCCCTGTAACAAGGGGATTTACCTAACAGATAAGAAAAAGGCAGTATTTTTACCAGGGAGCCTACTTTTTTTGAAGAAGCCTCAAATCAAGCAACTCATGAATCAAATGCAGTTTATTCTTCTAAACAAACTGTGCAAAAATAGACCATTTCTAGTTAAGTAATTTATTTCTCATGTATTCACTCATAACTGCTTACTTGAGCACAAAAAGAAAGATTTGTCTGTCAATCCCGGGTAATAACTGGAAGAACAAATGAAATTCCTTTTCTGCTTCATACATAAATCAATACATTATTGTTCTTCCTTCAGGACCATCTGTGTAACACCGCTGACTTCAAATTATTCATAGGCTCTAAGGCCAGAGGGGACCAGTACATCACAAATATGATCTCTTTTACATCACAAGACCCCTAAATTTCAGCAATTACTCAGGACTGAGTGCAATAATTTCTGTTCTCAGCAACACCTCTGTAATTCCATTCAAGAGGGAGCAGGGTTACATTACGGTGCAACGAAATGCTTTTGGCCTGTCAAGATATCCCTTTCCTACTTTCCCTCATCACAACCCCAATTAAATTCTTCATTTTGAACAGAGCTGTAGAGCTAGATTTTTTTTTTTAAGTAAGATTTACCAAGAACACAAAGTTGATAAACAAACTGATGAAGTGTACTGAGTTGATGACTCTGACAATGCCAGTCTTACTTTGGAAAGTCACTCTTTCCACAAACAGTACTAAAAAAGCAGCTTTATCAGTCCCCAGGGTCATACGCTACTTATAAAGGATTCAGAAAAAAGGAAATGAGGGAAAGGACATGGGAGATAGATATAAGAAACAATTCATGATCCTGAAACCTAAATAACCAGATAGATGATATAATTTTTATTAAAAAAAAAAAAAAGAACAACAACAAACAGACAGAAGGAGGAGTTGCTTGGAATGCACCTCACTTTGGAGCAGAGAAAACAGACTAAGAATTGTAGTTAGGGACAGACTACTACAACACTTAAATAAATATACTGTGAAAAAACCAACACAGTTTACTATGAGTAAGAATTCTTTAAGTTAACAGGTTTTTGAGGTTTTAAGAAAAAGAATAATAGAAAACAGACATGAATTAACGGAATGTTCCCTAAAGATATTTCAAATGCTTCTGACACATGTCCTCAAAAATACTGAGGGAAACAAACAGGATAATATCGTTACAAATCAGCTGATGAAGACTGAGATAGGATTTCCAGGATCAGAAAAGTTGGTTATAAAGGATTTTAGGAATCAGTATTATGTCTGTAGTATGTAACAGAATGGTGAAGAAAAGGAAATTAAGTAGCAGAGTTCACTGTGTCTCCAAAACTCTTCAAAAACAGCTGAGATCAGAAATGGATCCCAGGTGTGCAACAGCAGTTTAGGAGAACCGGTCACTTGGTGCACTGTCATCACATCTTTAAATTTCATAATGTTATGGCTTCGGCCAATTATGTTAATTGCTTGTCACATCACCATAGAAGAGAAACCAAGACTAAAATGGTTCAAGAAATAACAAGACACACATTGGAACATTTTGGATTTGCATGCAGTAATCTAACGCAAAGCGAGAACTACCCGTTTCCTTTCAGGAGCATATAAATTAGATTAGTTCAACTCTAGCTTCTTTTCTTCAGTCCCTCTCATCCCACCTTGCAATACTGCAGTAAGAAAATGCTAAAAACTAGGAGGTGGACCTAAGAATAAGAAAGAGCTATGGCACTTTACATTGTTTCATTTTAAGATTAGTAACCATAAGATTCGTTGAATAGTGTTAAATTTGCAATAATTTAAATTCACGAAAAGAAGCCAAATTTCACTCTTCATATCACTTTATAGATTCATCAGAAATTTAAAATGTGAGCACTTGTTTTCCTCTGACATAAGTTACTCATTACTGGCAAAATCTAGATACCAAAATCATGTCCATGTTTGGTTTTTTCTCTTAAGTCTTTTCTTCTTCCTCCCATTCACCTATGAAATTAGCAACTGATCCTAACACATTCACAACAGATAAATCTACAACTAAAAATAAATAAATAACAATTGGAAAGAGGAGAGTTCTACTAAAGACAACCTATCTCTATATGATTCAGAAAAAAGCCAGGGTACCTTAAGATGTTCGGATGTGAGAGTCTATTCATAAGTTGAACTTCTTTCAGCATGTTTGCTCTGTTGCTGTTCAGTGTGTTCATCTTCAAAGCCATTACCTGGTCTGAAGTTCTGTGCCTTACCTATTGAATAGAAGCAAAAAAATGGTAAGGACATGAAATGAGAGACTGAAGAACCAGTATTGTTGTAGTGCAACACACAGATCCTTCGTGACAAAAGTGATCTATACACCAGTTTCTGTAGTCTTTATCACAGAGATGGCTTTCTATAAGCATACTATGCAAATGTGAAATGGCATTTTGCTCTTCTCTTGCAACTCATGATGACAGAAAGCTTGAGAAGCTGAAAAAAACCCAACTATCGGCTTCTTAGTACAAGTTAAGGAAGCCATCTGTTTGTCCACAGAGAAAAAGTTTCCCACTCCAAGACCTATGAAACTCCTCTTTATTCCATCCATATCCTTTTTTTCCCCCTGCAGTGGTTGCTGTCATTGTTCACAGAATGTTATATGTTGCCTACAGCTACAGCGCAGATCTCAGAGGTACTCAGTGTTTACTTCTGAAAATAGACAATGATCCAGCTTCCACATTGAGGGGACAAAGAATTCCTGCCAACCCCTGCTGCAAAGCAGAGAGGTTCCTGCACACAGGATCACCTCACCCAGGGTGTCAGTAGTAGCTGCAGCGTGTCAGCAGGAAAAAGAGGATTTCTCTGGCAACTGCGCATCACCAGCACCTCGTTCAGAGCGACTTTCCCCGGTCAGAAATGCAGGACTGTGGCCATTTTTAACTTGGTACTCAAACTAGCCCATCTGTCAAGTGTTCCGTAGATGCATGCTACTACTAGAAAGGAGCTGTCACAATAGCATAAGTCTTGCCAACCCTTTGAATTTCCTTGCAGCTGGGCATTCCCACACACACACTGGTAGTATTCATGGATATTATGCTCCCATTTTCTTCCTACATCAGTACCTGCAGCTCATAAATAGACAACAAGTACTTCTCAAAACACTGAATTACTCCCATGGCAAATTCATTCACGTTTATGGAGATTAGCTTAGGAAAGTCTGTGTTCCAGGAATTTAAGACTCATCAGCTTTCTAATTTAAAACTGAAATCAACATTATGACATAGGTACATACAAACTACCTACATTTTAAACAACGGCAGCCTGTCTGTCTTTATTCCAGAAAACTGTTCATTTTTTCCAGTAAGAGGCCCCTTTAGCTGTGATATGTTAATTACAGAAAGAACAACTGAACCCATGATAAGCAGATGCAAGAAGAAAATAGGGCATGAGTTTTGAAGGTAAGGCTGCCTGGTAGCTCTGAGGCAGCAAGTGATACCCATTTTCAAGTTTTATTTGCATACCACTATCTGCAAGAACAAGGGGCATATTTCAGCTAAACATTCTCATCTAGACACAAAGCCCATGAAATCAGCACAGGGATGTACTGGGAGGAAAGGGTGTCATGTTTCAGGTGTGTGTCTGGTTTAAGGCTTCTAAGTTGCCTCTTCCCGTCCTAGTTTCAAGTATAGGGTAGCACTGGAAACATCACAGGTCAGTGTGGTAAACAGTATCGAGGGACTGTGTAGAAAAATAGCTCTCAGATGCTTCTCCTCCTGCTTCCCCCCCGCATATGTACATGAGCTCCTCAGATGCTTCACCTACAGTCACCCAGTAATCCCAGCGCAAGAAGGATCAGGGAAAGGGGGTGGAGAAGGATATAGAAACCAGCACTGAGTAGAAACCAACAGCAAGTTCACAAGCATGGGACTTCCTCCTTTCCATGGTAATATTGGTTTTAAAATAAAACTGGTCAAACTACAGCTTTAGTGCATTACAACAAGATAATCTAGAATCATTCTCAATACAACCTGTCTTGCCTGTTTGGCATGCTTATTGGTTTTAAGCAGGATGATTGCATGTTAAGTTGATGAGGTTTATTGTTACTTGCCAGGTTTCTTGTGTCAGTTGTGTATTTTCATTAATTTTTAATTTTACGCAGCTTTTGCATACCCAGCCAATTTGAATGAACAAACTAAGTTAGACAGGTCAATGTCTATATACAGACTTTTAAAACATCTTTTAGTTACACATTAATTTTACTAAGAGTAATGCCTTGGGTGAGGGGAAAAAAAATTAAAATGCTTTCACAGACTCACAGATAGAAAACTTCAACAATGTAAATTTAAATTAAGAAAAAAGGACTATGTTTTGAACCTATACACAGCAGCAGCTAAATCAACACCTTTCGTCCCAGACAGAAGTTAGGAATCTTGGGTGTTGTGGTGGAGTGATTTGGGGTTTTCAGGGAACAGGAAAGAATTTGAAGTAACTTAATTCCTACAGTCAGAGATGCTCTCAACAGAACTTCCTCAGAAATGAGCTTTCCACCAACACACAAGCTTCAAGGTCTGCCAAGAGGGAATGAATAGAGGTAGAAGGCGAGCAGGAACTCAGATGGAATGTGGTCTTAAACAGTATTTGCCTTCTCATTAACTCTGCCAGCTACCTCTTAATGTCTTGCCTATTTCTATAATTCACTCAGTTTCATGCCAAAATTTCCTGCTCTTTTGCCTCAACTCTGAGGTAAAAGTAGAATTTATCACAGGACCTTTCTCTTTGTTCAGACTGCTCTTCTTAAGCTAAGGAAACCTGAGAAAACTTTTTAGGTCACTGTGTCCTGCGTGCTTCCTGGATATTCAGGTCTGATACGCAACAAGAAGTGGTCAAAAACTGCTTCTCAAAGGTCTGACTCTCCACATCCAGAGAAAACTGAGCTGCTTTTGCAAAGACAAAACTTCTCATCCTCTGTTTTAGGCTATTCTGCAGTCTTTTCAATCTTGATAGACTGAACAAGGTTTGGTCGCAAGGTCAGCACATTTTTCTTTTGTTTGTTTTATAAAATCACTTTTCCCATGCTTGGAAATTTCTCGAGTTTCTTACACACAGAGCAGCATATTCTGTCCAATTAACTGGTCTCTAAACAGTACCCAACATTGCACTACATTGTGTTTCACTTAAGGAGAAACCGTAAGATAACATCAGCAATTCTATTTGAAGTTCCGCAAGATCTGATACAACAGCAAAATTCCTAATCAAACCAAAGAAGAGATGGGGAAAAAAGGGACTCTTCCTTTCTTGCTAGCTATCCTTTAAGCAAGGAGGAAGAAGCAGAACTGGAGGTGAGAGGACATCTTTCTCAAGAGGACAATACTCAATATTATGAATAAAATCAAGTACCAGTTTATAAATTATGGAGCACAATGCTCATCACCTGGAATATACCCAAGACCAACCACGTTCTCTCCTCTGAAGCACAACTGGCAAATAGCATCTCTATGGCAAGAACAAATTGACAACAAAGAACTGACAGGTTCTGTCTTTAAGGTCCCAGTCAAACTCTGAATCATCAAGGTGGAAGGAGCTGCAGCTCTGCCCTCCATGCCTACTTACCCATCAGTCATACCCTAGACAAAATGTCTCTCCTGGCATTCCTTGCCAAAGCCCTGCCAAACTATTTAGTTTTTTAATCCTTCATCTCCTTTCAGGCCACCTCTGTGCCATAAAAATGTGGAAGTGATGTTCCAACCACCTGACCACTCCAGAAGGAAAACGAGTAAATATTTTGGCAACACTGCTGATCCGATTTAACATTTGCTTAAAAGGCAGTTTGCCTCAGGCATATCCCTGTATACTCAACATAAACAGGGATTCACTCACATAATTCAAACCTCTCACTGATGCAACCTGCAGATTGCTGTGAAGCTTTTAAAGCTGTTGACATTATTATTAATTAGGGCCTCTTGCATATCAGACCAAATGAGCTTTCAGCAATGTCTGGATCATGGCGTCGCTGCTTAGAAACATTCTGACAATCCTACAGCTGCTTTGCACACGCTTCCAGCTTCTCAGTCTGCTTACCTGTGTGTGTGACTCCATCTCCAAGGTCACAGTAACCAGATATTGCCTCCCTGTTTTATTGCTGACAGGCAGTTAAACTGTCCCTTTGCACTCTGATTCTCCTAGGACTAAAGTACTTTGTACCTTGACCTGGCTCTGGTTACCTGCGTGGCCTGTCTGCTCACATCAGACCATGTTCTGATCCTTAGCCCTTTCTTTAGAAGAAAGTGGGAAGCAGAGGAAGTCATGGATACCGGTGAAGGAATAGCGATGTATTTACAGGAAATCTCATAATAGTGATTGAGCTGGGCTCACATTCCAGAGAAGTAATCACTAGATAAAGTTCATAAGGATTATCATGCAAAAATTGGTGGGTTTAATGTTCAGCTTGCTGCTTAGCTATAAAGTTTTTTATTCTTAAAAAAAAATTAAATATAATTTAGATTATTATTTATTTATTATGTCATACAGGTCTGTCATGGCCCTCTGAAAATCCAAACATTTATATTACTTCCACTTTCTGCTGGACTGAAGGGAAGGTATTTTTAAGCAATAGCTGAAATCTAGCCTGATTTCATCTTTCACAAGGACTTTTTGATCTGTATTCACTGTACCTTTCCAGGAGACCCTGGAATAAACATCTGAAGAACATTTCCTAATACTGATATTATAAATCTGCCAACACAGCTTTCAGCTGTTCTCCTAGTTTTTCACTTCATTTTCCTTATTTTCCAAATCATCATTATATAGCTGGAAGTATTTTGCCACAGTTCTCTTCCAAAACTTCATTTAACTGCTTTCCAGTTTTTCGTTACCTTCCCCTCTTCTGGCATCCAGCCTCACTGCTTAAATACATTTACAGATCTTTACTTATACAACCTACTCCATAAAATTGTGTTGCTGCTCTAGCACACACAATTTTTTGTTCATTCTTTTACACACCTTGGTCTTCATCTGGCCATTTCACCTTCACCTTTGCTGCCATGTGTCCAAAGCACCATGTTAAAAGCAGTCCCCTCTGGTCCAAATATTCAACCTTCCCTGAGTTTGCTTATCTGTCTTCATTTTCATTTTCAAGTATTTTCCCTTTGATGACAAGAGATGAAGACATTCCCTTAACTACCATTCTAGGCCATTTGCACTAAATATGTTACACAGTTTCACTCTGATTGACTGGCTTAATAAAGCTTGTGAAGCACATGAGATGATAGAAGCAATCACTGTTAAAGAGAAACGGCTTCATCATAAGAGTGCCTACAAAATGACAGGGAAAAAGTCTTTCACGGGGAAGCAGACCAGCAATTTGGCTCTAATACAAAACTTCTCTCAAAAACAGACTACTTCCGTGCTGTGACAGCAGAAGAAATCTTTAAAAAAAAATACGGTCAGCTGTGTTTTATCCAAGTCTCACAGTCAAGCCACCAAGTCATCACATTTATACGGACATATATTCATGCCTTGAGGATGAATGTGTTAGAAGAATGCCTTAACTCTATGGTTGATTGAAAGGTTTGTCTTCCTTCAGCAAGGAAGACAAACCTGTTCTTCAGATCAGATCACACTGCTTATAAGTCTGCAATCTGAAATGTTTTTCTTAACATTAAAATGTACCCACTGTCAGATACATGTATTCATAGTAGTGGTGCCTATATCAAGTCAAAAATTTCACATCACTAGGAAAATTTACAATTACAAATAGAAGCTGGAAGAAACACATCACTCCAAATAATACTAAGCTGCTGTGTTGATGCCAGAGAGTCAGATGGGTTGTGGCTGTTTTCAGAGTAGTAATACAGAATGTTGCTATACTCTAACTTCTTGCAGCAAGAGAGAGACCCGCCAAATGCAACAAAACTTTGCCAAACAAAACTAGTCAGCATGTGTTACAAGAGCTTTAGCACAGGTTCAGAAGATCTACAGAAACTAGGCACAAAATAAACCCCAAAACCTTTCGAACACCAGACAGTAATTGTGACTCTACTAATTTCTACTACTAAAAAGAGTTGAGAGAAATACACAGAAAAAGTTGGAGACTTTTCTGTTTTCCCTTTACTACAAAAGCTCAGTATTAGTCAAACAAAGGTCCTAATTTGATAACTTGAGTAACTCCTAGCATCACCAATTCGGCAAAGAAATCAGTTACTAAATAATATTCCACACCTACAGTCAAACAAATTCTTCAATTTTTTTTTCCAAACTAAGTGAATTTCTAATTAGTAAGACAGAGGCACCACTGATACTTTGTAAATCCACTTGTGTGCCAAAAAACCTCCATTTTTCTTTTGTATTTTGTTTTTCTTCATTGGCTGCTGTAATGTAGAACCAGGACCCAAAATAGAGCACCCCTTTATTTTACACAAGCCATTTATTGATAGGAATCTGTGCACATATCTCTGCCATTAACTTGATCTCAATCAAGCCATAAAGGCAAAAAGAGACTACAGTCTTATTTTGAGAGAAAGCACAAATTCATCAGAGGACTATTGTTCTACAGTTTGAGATGAGATATAAACAGGCACAGCCCAGGGTGGGGAAGCTGACTGATTTTGTAGCCAGTTCAGCAGAACGTAACCATATAAACTTTCCTCTGCAATCCAGGACATGGAACATGGAGACTGGGTGGGCACTGTTATACCACAACCTCAGTAAACAGCTCAGCCATGTACTTTATACCTGAGTAATACCATAGTCAGGAAAGAAAAAGAAATATTGAGTTTGAAGTACAGAACTGGGAGCTTGTTCATCATTTCAATGTTAGCTATCCTCAGCTCACTAAGCAGCCCTGAGCATGCTACTTCCTTTCTTTTGTTACCTCTCCAACTGTTCTATAAAATTGAGGTGGTATTATCTACCTGCCAGAAAACTGGAAGATTGACATCTGCAAATGACCGCAGTAATATCCAAAGATAATACATAATCAGATACTGTATCTGTGTTCCTATTTTCCCATTTAATTTTTAATACTTAAGGTTAAATATTTCCCATGTTACTATGGGTTTATCCTGTATGAAAGATAATTATACTTGCATAATCTGCAGATGTTTTTGAAGCAAAACAATACTTTGGACCGACCTTTCCTGACACAGAAACTGTATCTTCTATCTTTTACAGTACAAGAACAGTTTGGCACTGAGAACATAGTCCCCCCACTACACCAATAATGTCATCATTGGTATTCAAACACATTTGTCGGGTTTGTTTTCAAAATCTGTATGGGAGCCTTGACAGAAAGTTCTGTTTGGGGCAGAAATAGTTCCCTTAGATTCCCTTTATAAATCTTCCAAATAAACATTACTAGGCAGGAGTAAGGAAGTCTGTCTCACCTTTCAAAACAGAGCCCACTGACATACAACTACTACTATTATAATCGCAGCACTTAGAACTTGACCACAACCACATATAAAAAGAGAGCAGGGAGCACGAAGAAGCCACATTTTGCTTACTTGAAGATAATTCAGCTTTCATAAATTGACAGTTAATAATTTTCAGGTTACAGCCAAAACCAAAAATTCCAAGTCTTTTCTTGTTATTTAAGCCTTGATGAAACTGCTCTTCTTGAGAATTAGATTCTCCTTCTTACACAAGTAGCTAATTAAATATGCCATGCAATTTCTTATGTCTCATCATCTCCTATAAAGGCTAGGAAACACAAGCATTGGATTTGCAGGACTTAATTGCAGCAGCTCACGTGAAAGTTACAAAGAGACACTAGTGAGTCAGCGTTAGACACACTGTCAGCTCCGGATTAGTTAACAAAGCAACGCTGTCTCGGCATCGATCACTCCAGCGGATGTTCCGGAGCTCTGTCCTCCCCTCAACCCCTAATGCCACCAGACCATCAAACAGAGGGCCCCCACCTTGCAGAGCTGCTGCCAGCACAAAGGGCCCAGCAGCCACCTGAAAGCACTCCCAGGCTGTGCCAAGCACAGCGAGGGGCGACAGCTGTGGCGACTCCCAGACACAGAAAGCACATGGATGGGAGATGTTCCTACAGTTTGGATACAGCCTCAGCATCTACTGGGAAGAGGAAGTTCTGGATCACTTGCATACAGAATACCAACAATTGGAGCAGGAAAGATTAACAGAAGCCCTGTCATACAGGCTTTGGAGTTCCTTTCTCTAATCACTTCCAACGACTGCTAAGGAGCTATGGAGAAGCATTCCCTATGGATCTGAGACTATAAGCATCTCCTTTCTGTTAGTGCCATCAATAATAATTTTCAGTTCTCATTTTTACATTTCATATTAGGCAGTAACACATATGCATTTGTGTGCATTAACATCACAGACACTCCTCAGGCACAGGCAGTGAAATCCATGACTGAAATATATTTATCTGTCCCCTGCTGCCAATACCAGTAAATAAGCATTCGGAGAGGTGCCTCAGAGGTGTCTCACAAAGATTTTAAGTGATGCACTCTTGTTCTTTAGGCACAGCCATGTTAATACTGGACATATGCCAGCACAGTTATTTGAAGAACAGTAAATCAGCACCTGTCTCTCAGTATCAGCTATGAATGAGCTTACACAAATGTGCATGTTTGCCAGCTGGCAAAACACAGAAAATCCCAGAGCTGCCAACCCAGCACATCTCCATCCAGAACAGAAAACTAAACAGATCTCATTTAATCACGCTTGAGAAATTATTATGGAAAACAAGACAAAAAGCACACAAACATTTCAGTGCCAAGGGAACCTTGCCACCTGTTTTGCCCTGGGAAAACTGCACAATGATACTCAGATTGGCACAACTTTTCCTACAGAAGAAAATCAAAGGCCCAAAGGACTCTGAATTACAGCAGTCACTGTACTAAACACAAAATCCAACCGGGGGTTATCTCCTATTGCAAGGTGCTTGTTACAGTATCAGAGTGTCTTTCTTACTGTTGACAGAATTTGTAAGCATTCTCTCCATTTGTGAGGACAACAAAGATTTACCTCGGACATTCCACGTATCAGCTGTTCAGCAAGGCTGAGAAGAGGCCAAGTTTCCAAACAGGTTAAATATACATTTCAAAATGGACAATTTTACATTAAACTGTTCCTTTTTTTGACTGAGTATTCTTTTAACATTAAGTTTGTTTCAGTGATTTTTGTTCTGGCTTTTTTAGTCATCAAGCAAATCCTTCATTTTCAGGGTAGTTCTATCATATATTCTAAATATTTCTTTCTTCAACAGAGAAGCTGTCTGACCCAACCAGAGAAAGTGAAACATAGTGTAAAAACTGTTTCATGCTGTTTTAATTTGTGTTACTCAGTAGAGTTCTAGACTTTACTGTAGTGATGCCAAGCAGGATTGTAGCAAGAAGCATAATGGAAGTATAGTTTTGAAAATTTTTCTTAAAATATTTCAACACCACTACAAAAGACAAAGCTTTCATTAAATCTACTGCCTGGTGACGGCTTTTGATTTTATCCCAGTGTTTCCTCAGATGATGTTTTAAGATTATTATAACATGCATATCTCAGGACTTCTACCCAGAAAATAAGTTAATAAAAACCAGAACTTGTTTCAGATAACAAATATTAATTAGCCCTCCATTCTACCTTGTATTTCAAAGCATTTTCAGTTCTGCTAAGAGTGCTCTACACTTTGGATATATGCAAATATCATTAAAATTCAGAATTGCCTAAGTGGGGAGAAAATATTTTGCCCCATGATGCATTCCATAAAGGCCAACAACACAGATGAGGTTTTTAGTTCTTATATTAATGATCTGTTGGAGTACTGCCTATTTATTACTTCTCCCTGTAGCCTATGCCCTATGAAAGCATTTGCTAATTAAGTGACAAGGACTAGGATGACAGCAATTTGGCACCTCAATAGCAAAAAAAAAAACCATTAGCAAGAGGAAGACAACTGTCTGGTTAAGTGGTTACCATACAAATCATTTTAGCAGTTGGAAGAAGGGCTCCAAAAGGATGATACTTCACACAGTGTGAGAAAAATCAAATTCACAAGACTTCTACTTTGACTAAGAAAGCACCAGCATCCTCAGGATTTATGCCTCAACTCAGCTCCACAATGGTGCTTCTTCCTACTCCTGACAAGAACCAGAATAGAAAGAAAGAGATTAGAATCACCTCTCTGATACAACTTCAGAGCTTGAAGTGAAATTTCAGAGTTATTCTAGCCTCCTTGGCTAGATTACATAATACAGAGTGACTGTATTCCCAAACAATTAGTAGCTTGTTTTAACACTGGAACTTCACAAAAGAGACCTTTGGCCTCCAGTACCTTGCTTCTGTCACCTTGAGCAAGGTGAATTTCCTTCACTAGTCAAAAGGAAAAGATTTTCAGCTTAAAATTCAATCCTATTAAAAAATCAGGCCAAAAGGCATACATAGACAAGAAGACTTGCTGTCTGTTTTTCTAACTGGCATCTTATCACACAGGGAGGGCAGGGACAAGTCCAATGGCTCTACACCTGAGTGAGGGAAGATATGCCCTGGTCAAATGGTGTCACTTTTCAGTCACAAAGCATATTCCCTGTGCCTACAAGATCATATATCTGCATAACTAAAACGTAGGATAATCCACTTAACTCATTCCCTACTCCTTTTCCACCCTAAAAGGATGGCTTCCACCACTATTTGTCATAGCAGATCTTGAAGTATCTCATTTCATCTGATGTAACTACAGCAAGAGGAAAAAAATCCACACATCAGTTAAAAAAAAAATTCCTATTGTCTAGACCACTGCTTTCCAGAATTGGTGGTCTTACAGTGCTGGAAGCTCTAACTTTCTCAACACCTTGCCAAGCTTAATCATGAACACTATAAAAAAAAAAAAAAAAGATGGCCACAAATATCACAAATAAAGCAACAGGAGAGAGAACATTTTTGGTTGGTAAGGCAGGTCCCAAAGACGCTTAATTTTTTAAAATAAGCACAATTCTCATTACAGCTTGTAGCCATTGGGCTTTATCATGCCTTTCTCATTACACTGAAGAGCACCTTCAAACAACTATTTCCTTATTGTAATACTGTTTATGCACTGTAATGACAATTTTTATACAGCAAACACATTAAGACTGAAGTCATCCACTGAATCACTTCTCTAGTAAAACAATTTTTATTGGTTTTTTGTCCTCATGTGTTAGCATGAAGTGTTACAGATCTCCAACTTCAGAAAAGTCAAATATCCAAAGTTGAAAAAGTATTTAAAGCCTACAACTTGAAAGTTTCCTACAAATATTTCATAGAATAACTAAAATAAAGTATCTTTTAAGCCTATCAAATAGTACCACAAATATCATGGATACTGTGTGAGCTCACCTCTAATGTTTTACAAAGTTTTTGAAGAACACTTATGTGTTCAGACACTTACATTCAAGCCTCTGATCAGGCTGCTAATTCCAGAGGCAAATAAGTTCCTTTTCCAGTGCAAACCTTTCACTAAATGTTCAGAACACCACATGACAAAGTGAGAGAACTTTGAAACTGAAGACATAAGGACAAAGAAAAAGCATGAGAAAAATTTGAGATTTCCAATGAAATTTTACATTATCAGTGCTGCTCTCAGAATATTTTTAACCTGAATACCAGAAAAATCTATGTGTTATGCAGAAAGATGTTTTTGTTGTGTTTCAAATTTCTAAATTGACGGTGTTACTATTTTGTTCCTTAGGACAAAGTGACAATCATTCTAGATTGAGAAAAGGCATGAGGAAAGCATTTATTGATGATGGAAAGCAATTCTTCCAGATGCTTCCTCAATTCCTCAATAAATTTGTACCATCCCTTTTCCAGGAGTTTCTGCCCTTCCACCTCAACCAGGTGAAGAGACTAACCATGCACATCATCTTCACAGGAAGTCAGAGCAGCCTGATCTACTGTTGGAAGCTTTTCAGTCCAGTGTGGTTATGACGCAACTACTCCTCTCTTGCTCAATAAAATTGATTCTTCAGAGATACTAACTCCTGGGTATCTCCCACTGCAGTCATCTCTACTAGCAGCTTTAAACAATAAGCTAAGGAGTTGTCCACACAGAATGACACATAAAGCTGCTCTTGCCCGGCAACAAAAGGATTAAGAGCAAGATGATAAGAAGCCTTTTCCCACTCTAAGCTTTTTGACTCCATAAATCTATCAAGTCAAGAAAAACAGACGTAAAGTGACGTAGGAAGGCCTAGACAGCAATAAAAACACCAAACCTTGTTGTTAAGGAAAACTTACAGAAAGCAATTATGCCTACCGGGGAAGAATTAGTTTCCAGGAAAAAATATCAGTGTGATTACCTGCAGTACAATACTAATGATAAGAGGAGAACTCTTGTTACTGCCTTGTAAGTCTGGGGACATGATACACACACAGTGGTAACCAAGCTATGGTTCCAGCAACTTAATCTCATGTACAACAGTCACAGTAAAGAAAAACAGCTACACACAGTCAGCCTTCCTATCTTCCACTACACAAACATTCCCCCCAATTAAGTCACTTTATGGTGATATTAATGTCACCTTGAAGAATATCATGTTGGCCTAAAGTCTGGTGACAAAGCAATGAAACTGTTCATAAGCAAAAGCCAGAGATGCACTGAGTCAAATTTATCTCTTAGTTTGGTATTAACAAAAAAATAAACTTCTTCCTGGTGTCAGTGTTTATGTTGGGAGTTTTGAAATAATAATCAAAAGGGTATGATAGAATTATGAAAAATTTGCCTCCAGTTGAAAGACCCAGATTCTCCTTGACTTATGCTGACAATTAACCCCTTCCTCCTCAAAAGAATTCACCAGGGAAGATACTGGCTTGACAGTCTTGAAGACTGACATCCCATTTATGCAGCAAATAGGCACACACAGAAGAGAGTAAGAACTTGCTTGTAGAGCCCTGGGAGAGTGCTGAGGCCCTGTCCTGCAGGTGAGAGCTCCAAAACAATTCTGTTCTTGGCCATCCTGCAAAGACCAGTAATAATGCACAGACTCAGATTTAAAACACACTGACAGTTCAAATATTGCAGTGCCTGTTTATCTGATAAAACCCAAGTTAATAAAGGTTCCAGTCCAGGAAAGTGTTGTCTGCAAACTCTGAGACACTGTTTCCAACACCTTCTCCAGTGGGATTTTGCTGAGCGTGGGCTGAAAAGCAAGCAGCAGGTCCCTTGCCCTTTTTCCTGTATCTTTTCCATGTCCTTTTTGCAGTCATACTCTCCTTTTAATATGAACTGGCATTCCCTTCCTTGCATGTTCATTTTTATAACTACTCAAATATCTGCTTCCCTCCTTCCACACACTCACAGACGTGTTACTCTTCTGACTAAATGCCACAGGAAAATGGAATCCTCTGTTAGTAATGAGTTGCTAGTAGAGTCAATAAGCAAATAGGAACGACCAGCTGTAGAAACAACTCAAACTGGGAGGTTCTATCTATAGAAGGATCATTTAAAAATAATAAATTATGCCTGGATACACCAAAGGAGGCTGTAGAATCTTTTATAATTGAAGTTTAAAGGACAAGCCAAAAGTAGCTGCCAAGAACAGAGCAGAAATACTTATGCCTGTCTTACCTAAGGATACTGTAGTAATTCTCTAAACATCCCTACCTAGATTTACATTAATTGTCAATTTAGGTGATAAGATTGATTAAGCAAAATGTATACATGTTTTGAAATAGCAATATACATAGACTTCTGTAAGGCACCTGACTCCATGCCACAACCAACTACCACCGATTACAGGCTGGCCAGTGACAGCTGAAGATACACTTGGACATGACAAAGCAGGGTAAGACTCAGGGAGCTTTTTGAGGAACCAAGCAAGGTCTCCTCTCACTCAATATTCTGCATTGCCTTCCTCCTGATGGAAGCTGCCACTCAGAACAATCTGAAACTTCTAAGTTTGGAGCATTCAGACCTATACCCTGTTCATGTTATTTCACTAAATAGCGAAGGCCACTTCATATCTTAATTCTATCTGAGCAAAAATAAACATATCCAAATAAAAGCTTTCATTACAAACAAGGATTGAAGGCTACAGAACAGGCGCTCCACACCCATTAAACATAAGGCACTAATGTGCCACGATATCAACAAGTGGTGTGCATTATAAGAGCGTGACACAAAGCTGAAGGATGGTTTTTACATGCCACTGTTGAGAAAAGTAGGGCATGATATTGTTTTTGAGATCTTCAATTCAGAACTGAATTAAAAAACCAGCAAGGGAGGTATACCTGTGCTGTATGTGGTGTCAATTTATGCTCTAGACAAAGTTCCAGTTACTGGTAAAATTTAAAGACCTTAGATGATGTGGCAGTGTGTAGATGACGCAGTAAGTCTTCCAAGCCTTAACCGTTTGAGAAGTTCATAATGCCTTTATTTTTAGATATAGAGTTCAACTGTAAGACATAATAGGCAAAGTATAACATGATAGAGATATTCATGCCCACCAAGATGGATACTTTTTTTTGGTCAAGCGACCTCTCATAACTTTTGGGTCTGAAATCTCATGAGTTAATCCCTCACTTACTCTACTGTTCAGTTCCTACTCTGCACTGTTATTCTGGTAAGCAAGTCCTGTCAAACCAAGGTCAGAGGCAACAGAAGAAAGTGACATCAAACATTTCTGCACTAGACTCCTCAAGGCCTGCAAAATTATAGACAAACAGAGAGAAACGTTAATCCAAATGGTAATGAAGTCATAAAATACAAAAAAGCCCCCAAACTTCCCATTGGGTCACTTTGGGAAAGCCAGATCAGTAATCTCTCCCAAATCTCCCACAGTCTAGAACAAGATGTTCCAGAGATCAAGCCCCCCAGCACAACAATGTGCCCATGAGACATAACATCACAAATTATGCACTATCTAGTATCATTTATGATTTGTATGTTTAGAGGTAACAGAAGTGCATTACAAGTACTTGATAAAAAGAATTATATATGTGTTCTTCACAGTACCTCTGAGCACAGCTCCAGCCCCGTTTCTCCTTTCACATGAGACAGTTGGATGCTGCTTATCTTTAAACACCTCAAATACATTAAATAAATATGAGAAACAGGATCCTAGCCTCAGGTACAAGGTACATATTTGGACAGGCACACCTTTCCTGATCAGTCAGCACTTCTGAAACTCAGAGAACATAAATTTGACCACACAAATAAAGACTAGCAACTAATTAATGAGGACCATCACTCCAGGATATTCAAATAGGAGGCCTCACAGTACAAGCCCATACAGCACAAATACCCTGAGGATACTGACCCTTTTGCACCCACCACCCATCTTGTTAAGTCATCCAAAAGTATGATGCACTCTCTTTGTATTTATACTTGGCCTTGCATGCTGGTAGCGACAGTTTCATTATGTGTGGAGTCCATACATCACCAAATAGCCCTAACATTTTTCCAGCATTTGTTTCCAAGTTATATCAGCACTAAGATTCACTGTATCTTATCTCTCATATGGCTTCAATGTACCTCTCGAGACGTCTTCATAAATAAGGGAGACAAATGTGATCTAAAAGGAAATACTATAAAGTAGCAACGTAAAATCATAATCAAAAAAAGTAGGTTGTGGATCACAGGTAAACTTCTAAGATTATCAAGACTGAAGGAATCTCTTGAAAATTTTAGAAATGCTTGAATAGGAAGCAATACCAAAAAAAGGTAGATCTGCGGTACAAGTGCAAAACCAAGAAAACCATGTAGCCAGAAGTTCTACAGAAAGGATCTCAAGTTATAGGGGATCATAAACTAAGTGCTTAGCACATGGTGCTGTCAGTAATTATGCTGAAATAGAAGGGCTGATTTTCATCAAAATTTTTCTATGGAGGCACCCACACTCAGCTGCTTAGTATTTCTGTTCTAAAAGGCATTTGTTCTGCACTGTCTTGTACATCTTAAATTCACCTTTGCCCATCCATTATTAAACAAGTCTTTCATTAACTGGTTTTTAAAGTATTACACCCCTTTTTCACTGCTCACATAAATAACCTCCCTAGGTGTACACTTGAGATACAAACTATACTGACATATTGCTTCCTGGATGTCCAAAGACTTCATCATTCCTCAACAGCCTAAACTCTCAAACTCATCAGTGACCAATCTGTACAGCAACACAACTTCCCTACAAACAAACGCACAGGACTCCAAATCTGTACAATTCTATACTGGATCAATGACTCCTGTTTTCATGTATATACAAATAACAAACTGCAAAAAGTCCATTTTTAATGCTGGAATGTCACAAGTATTTGCAGTCTCTCTCAAAAGTTCAGCTACAGAATGAGGAGCCAACAAGAACACCTGAACTTGAATATTTAGTACTGACTTGGAACCTGAAGGTAAATTTGAATAGATGATCATCCTGGATTTTAGTCTGACTGATGTTCCAAAACACACATTTTATAATTAATAGTATCTATTTCCTAATACAATACTTCATTTCAGTATGATGCTTGAATGCCCCCACAATTCCTTACAGCTTCATCAGCCATTACTAGTTTTCCCAACTAGGAGTTTAAGGGTTTGGGATCATGGCTGGGCACTGTTCATTTATACAAACAGTCTCTGCCTAGCTTGATCTTAAAAGCAGACCTCAGGGTGCTGCACTTGCCATTGAAATTTAGAACAGGTATTAGTCAGTCAGCTGTTTCAAACTAGATTGCTGGTATTTTGACAAAGTTCAGCTTTTTGAAACTAGTTTCTACAACATCTAGTATTCAGTGAACATGAATTTGAAGTGTTATAGTGATGGCTCACAAAGTCAAAATGCTAGTTTAATACTCTGTTCTGAATAAACCACAAATTTTAATACATTTATTAATAAACAAGCACTAGAAATGTTAAAAGATCATTCATAGCATATATGACAATTAACATACAGATCTGAGCTGTAACATACTCCTATTCCCAGGTTAAGAGAAGGCAACTTCTATCCACCACAATAGACTATATTTTAAAAGAGGGTTCCACAGAAAAGGATGGAGGGGAAGAAATTGCTGAAAAAAACCTGTCAGCTACATAGCAAAACAAAAATCCCAAACCCTCAAACGGTCCAAGCATTTTTTGCCAAATCACTTGAGTGAACCCAATGCATGACACAAAACAATAGACAAATACATTATCAAAAAAGCTCTGGAGACATGGTGGGTTTTGAGACACCTTTGATGATTTAAAGGGAAAGCTTTGTTTCTCTTGTAAAATTACTTGCACAGTAAGTCTAGAACTATCCTGGATTCTTCTCAACTTCAATCATTTACCTGTGAGCCTGCAGATCAAACTGAAATTTAACTGTGTCAAGCCATGAGGCTCTCCTTACTGGAAGCACATCAAGGTTCTCACATGAAATCTGATCATTGGCACAGTAGGATTAATGACAGAGGTGGTCAGGCTGATAAAACAGCAGAACAGAAACCTGCTTAAATGAGTTTGGAACTGCATCTACGATAAGGTTGTAATGCGTTCTCACCCCTTCATGCCAGAACTGCAGAGAGACTGTGGTTGAAACTGATGTGAAAGAAAAGACTTTATCACTCAGTGTCTGCCTGCAGGAGGACTGTGGTTGTTTCTGGGAAAACACACACCAGATACTCAGACTATCACCATCACTCCCACAATAATGCCACCAACTCTATCCAACACCTTGGGATGTCTAGTTTAGCTCACTGCAAAGGAGAATAGCAGGGGAAGGTTTTTAAAGAATTAGAGGACTTGTTTATGCACACAAAAATAAACTGGATATCAGGGATTTCTCTCAATCAACAAATTCTCAAATTAATCAATTACTATGAATGCTGGAAATTCACCTTTACTTTTAGATACCTTTTTCCCTCCACCTGAATTCTGAAATTCACACAAAAATAAACCAAGGTCTGTTATTTCCTAGTTACTTACACATGACCCAAGTCTACGGGTACCTTTATACACATCACAGCAGCTTCACCACAGAAGCTGCAAAGATAAACTCCAGTAACACAGAACCTTAAAAATCAATTCATTTAATGTTAGAAAATGTCTCAGTACAAAACCAGTTGCTACAAAATGCATTACAGAAAGTTTTCCAAACAGGGAAA
>VZTI01004801.1:28510-46186 GCA_013397865.1 Struthidea cinerea
CACCACCAAACAAACACCACCAAACAAACCCTTGTTTTCAACTGGTACAGAAGCTGGCTTTATAAAGAAATGTCCTGTACCGTCTCCTACACACCCCAAATAAAGTTCTTCATGTCTACCCATTTGAAAGAATTAAAAACCTGTGTTAGTGAAAACTAAAATTTCATATATCTAGCTAAAAAGAAAAACTTCTGTGGAGTGACTTGCCTTCACACAAGAGGAGATGCATACATGGAGATCTGAATGCCTTTGGGTATTAAAGCAATATAAAAATAATTTCCATTTTCTAATGCAGATATCTATTTACAGCAATAAAACTGGATAAAGGGTTTTTTGGTTTAACTTCAAGGAAAAAATACATGAATTGTCATGGAACGGACATAATATACTGTAAGATAGTTTTCTGGCATTTCACTGAAATGGAAATAATATGGAGGATAACTTCATGTAAAGCCAGGAACTAGAACAAGGAAACAAATTATTTTTTCAATGCCTGAAAGCCAACTCACTGTCCTGTTCCTCTACAATAAACCTTACCAGAATAGTCAGAGCAGCAGAAACACTACCAGCACTATAAAACTGGGTTTGACAAGTTGCTTTAAAAAGATCTTTTCCATGTCCGACATTCATAGCAGCAAGACACTGACAACATCAGATTTTCTCACTCATACTATTTACTTCAAACTAATCTCTGACTGTTCAAGTTAGAAGTGTGGCATAAGCAGCAAAAGAAACAGAGAAAAGCAGTTAATTGTATTCTAATTTCAGTGCAATAAAATCTGTGGTTCCAAATTCAGCAACCATGTATGGAACTCCTTAACACATGCATCTAAGTGTTGCGAGGCAAAGACTACCAAAGGAATGTGTACCATCCCACAAAACCAATAAACTAGCTAAATTAAAAACATTTACACTTACATATGGGAGAACCAACAGCCATCAGTGCTTAACATTACATGAATGCAAAAATGCATGGCAGAGGTCAAAAAATAAAATAAATTATTTTTAGCTGTTTCTCCCAAATAGGTCTTCAATTCCTTAAATAAATTCTAAGTGACAAAAAGCCAGTTGGAAGAGTGATAGAAGAAGTATTTGGAGCCTGAAAGTTCTTCACCACTCACTCACCCTGAGTGAAGCAAATACAAGGATTATCATTTGACTCCAGTGGAAAGTACTTTGGCTGACACTCTCATACATTCTCATCATAAAACAGGAAGCAATCAACATTGAGAGGAAAAAACTAAATACACACCTTGAACACCTCAGAGAAGAAACCAGAGCCAATTTTCTCACATGTAAAGTCATCAAGACGAGTAAGTCTGGAAAAGGCACTTATCAGGGCTCTGTATGAAGAGGTACAAACTCTTCCCATCTGGGATGCAGTCCCTTCTCCAGTGCCACCATCAAAGTCTTCAGCGCGCTCCAGGCGTGGTGGAAATCCTGCTATTGAGTTCCGCTTACTCCGGTCCATTTTGAAAACAAGATTTTATTTCACTGTGGGAGGACTTCTCACATCTTAGGCGATTTGCTGTCTTCTCTACTCTTGTTGGATCCTAAAATACAAGAAAATGAGATTGCCATTATTGCGAAGATATCTAATAAGTTTGACAGGACTCCAACAAAGCTTATACCAGTTTAAGAGAATAAGAAAAGAAAGAAGATATCCAAGCAGGGGCACAAAAAACAAAGAAATAAAACAAACCACCACACAACATCAACAGTAAAGACAGCAATCTAACGAACTTTTCCTTTAGATTCATGGAAATACCCTATGCTCTGGCTATTCTGAAACAAATAGGCTTGGAACTCAAAATTTAGCTGGTAACAAACGACTTTCATTCCCTTCCCACCAAACCCATTCTTTTTTTACTTAAGTTCTGGTTGCTAAAGCAAGCAACCAAGCAGGAGGAAACCCACAAAATGTAACAGTTTATTCTACTTCAGTTGCAGTTGGTGACCAATCTACTGCTACAGCAAGAAAGAATTTCACTTTCGGGAGTGAACAAGGGATCCCCAATTATAATAAAAAAAAAAAAATAGATCAACTTTCAATTGACATAAGGAAAGTTATTAGCTTGAAGTATCAAAACCTTGTTTTTAAAGCTTCCACTTATAAGTATTCCAAGACAAATTCCTTACCTGGTAGGAGCACAAGTTTATATCCACTGAACATGTAGTCCCAAAATTTATAAAAACACCTACAATCCTGCTACAAAACCAAAGTATTCTTATAACAATCTGCCAGACAAATTTTCCCCACAAAGCTATTTTTTAAGACTATATTAATTTCAGTTCAACCGAAAACACAGGAAACAAGCTACATTTGCCAAGTAGGAGAAAAGGGGAAAAAAAGGGAGGGGGACCAACAATTTTTTTTCTTTCTAAGAGGATGATGAAGTAATCAGGATGACTCTGGAGCCCATCAAATTCAGCTTGGACTGGCAAACTTGACAGGTGGCCTGCTTTTATTTTTTCTTTAAACCTTAGACTTAGGAGGTTATTATCTTTTCCAAACGTCATTGTTCATTTACAGCAATTTGTTGAGCACCTACAAAGCCTGAACAAAGTGAACAGTCACAAAGAGGATACATTTCTTTTTTGTTTTTCCCCGAGGGTGAATGAAAAGCTAGAGGGAGGGGAAGGAAACAATAAAATAATATTTTAAAAAGGTGGGCAAAATAACCACAGAGCAGGCAATTACACTTCTATTTAAAAAGATGTACAGAACCTGAACAATACACTAAATTTGAAAAGCATCTCAGAGGCACACCAGCTGTCCTCTGAAAATATAGCAGTGCTGCTATATCCATGTTTTGTATGAAGTGTATCTTTTAGAGATGCTCTGTGCCAACACATCAGGCAAACACATAGTCCTTCCCTGCTTTCAGAAATAAGCTCTGTTGAACTGTCTGGAATTAATTTGAGGTTGTCCACTCCAAAAAAGAAGGGTGTTTATTTCAAACATCTTAACACCTCTCTAAACGGATGTCAGTGGGTATAAGAGACTCTTACCAAGGCCTGATTATGAAAATTTAATCTCTATCAAATTCCACATCATGGTTTTTCTACAGAATTTCGTATGTAAACTCCCATATGCCTGATCTCACTGCACTTTTCAGATGATGGTGGCAAACTGCCACACAGGAGATGAGGATCCAGTTTCTGATCTCATATTCTTGACTCAGGAGCCTTGAGGGTTTGGAAAAGGCACAGAAGCACCACAGGAAGATAAAGCCTGCTACATGTCTTCGATAGAGAAAAATAGCCCAGAGAACCTCCTCAGCTACAGACAAGATGCCTCAGAATTTCCAGGGCCCACTTAAATAATTCCTTTTGATCTGAAAAGGACAAGCTATCTTTGGGTTACTTTTCCAGGAGATAAAGAAAGAACTGTCTATGGAAGGAGGACAGACAGAGGAAACCATGGTATTAACAATTTATTTTTTGGATCAGGAGAGGCTGTCTTTGAAGACTGACCAGAAAACCTACCGTAACTGAAGAAACAACTTTTTAGAACTTATTTCCATCAGAGTAGCACCCACATGCACCAGACACTTCCCTTGGAAGGAGGCGAGCATTTGCCCCCAGAAATGCACAACCTGACAATCCAGTACCACAGGATACCACAGGATCACCACTCCACAGAAAGTGGAGCTTGCAGAACCCCCCAATAAATCCAGTGAAACAACACCTCCACACTGCAACCCAGCAAACTAAAGACTAAAAGTTCTCAGGCAAAGCAAGATTAAAAAATGAAAAAACAAAATAGGAAAGACTGCTGTTGTTTTAACTTGAGGAAGATACCAAGTTAGATAAGCAGTATTAAATAGGAGGAAAAGCCCAACTCTCTTAAGTATCCAAATACCATTAACAGAAGATGGCCTCAACACAGTTTCTACATCTATTTAATAAAGAAAAAAATCTCCCTCACACATATACACATCCTTTTGATTGAAATCACATGGTGAACTTTGCAAAACTCTATACAAATTCCACAATGAAAGAAGAGATTCAATGTACTTCACACAAAATAAACCCCAAAAGGTTTTGCCATCTGGATTCCCAAGTAAACCATTCCTTCATTTTTGCCTGCTAGAGTTTACCTTTCCAGACAGCTACACAAAATCCTTGGAAATTATTAGGATACAGCTCCATTATCTTGCCCAGGATTGCATATACAGAATTAGAGGAAAATTTCAAGTGGGCACAATTCCAAGTGGGCCTCCTGTCATTTTGGCCAATTACACTAATGATCACATTCTCAATGAAATCAACCAAGGTTTAATTGACTGTCAAGTCAGTCTGAGGTACTTTAATTTACTACCTTGTATGGTTAATTAAAGTGCACTGAACAGAATCCAAGACTATTCTGCAAATCCTGTAACCAACTAAAAGGTTGTTGGGTGGTTTTTTTATATGAAGGTTCAGCTTAAAAACTCTTCAGTTGTGCTCAACAGACAGTTAAAAGACACTACACACTAGAAAAAACATTTCCTAATAAATTCTCAGCTTTCGGAACAATTTTTCTGACACCCTTATATAAGAAAAATGCACCCCACTCCGCCAAGACCAAAATAATTCTGCAATTCACCTCTCAAAATGCACATCCGCCCTATTCAGCCATTTCTTACATTTCTAAAAAGCACAATTTCAGAATGTTTCATGCCCTACCACATTTTAATTTCTTGGCTTACCAAAAAACACCTTGAAGAAAAAAAATCCATATTAACATTACATTAAGATCAGTTTCTTCACTGCATGAATGCATTGATTTTTTAATTGTAGAAATTACTAAAAAATACAACTATCAGCATTAATTTGGTTAATTAGAGATTTACCTTTCAAAACCATTGCCTGAGCCTGCAATTATTTAAAGATGGAAACCCCACAACAGCACATCAAGTTATACCCTAAACATCAGTGTCAAACTAACAGGTGGCATATATTAGCCAGTAATTAACATTTAATACTTCACAGATATAAAAATGGGTAAGGTTCCTCAACTTCAGCAGCATCCCTTTAATGCCTCAGAGTATAAAACAAGATCCTTCCAAAAAACATTTCAGCTCATTACTAAGAGGTTTTCTGTCCCCAGTATCTTTGTAAATATGTGCATATTTTCACTCAAATGTCAAACTCACAATTTCCTAAAAGATGGCCCTAATAACAACAACCATTTTTAGACACAGAGACAGTCGCCAGGCGTTCAGCCTGGAAAGCAATAAATCTGGTGGATGCATGTCACTAATTTGAAAAGGTTTTCTGAAGAGCAAGATGCCAAAGCTTTGACAAAAGTCATTTGCCAAGAGTTAACTATTTAAACTTGTAGACTGATGAAGCTTCAACAGCCAGCACCACAAAAACATAAAGGAATTAAAGGAATTATGCTGGCAAGTGTCACTAACCAAAATAATTCGAGGGAGAAGAAGACTTCACTGTAATACTGTGCAAATTTTAGAAGGGTTTCAAAGAAATGTAAAGAACAAAATTTTCCAAAGACTGAATTGACTGAGGTCCTTAGGCTGGAGGAAAAAAAAAATAAAAACAAGGAAAAAAGTGTTTAAGAATTAAACACGAGAATTTAAACTGGACAGGTCAGCACTCAACAATTCTGTTCTCAACTGCTGTCACCTGCTTCCCTAACAGAGTAAAGTTCCTTAGTTTGTCCATAACTTAGCTTCTTGTCCTTGAGAGGAAGACAACATGAAATATTTACAGATGAGGTAGCTACAAATACCAGAGCTTGGGCTATGTTTGGCCCAGCTCACCCTGTACTTGAAGTCTTTTTGACTACTTTATGGGACAAGTCTTTAGGTTTAGTTTATAGTCTTAGTTACAACACTGCATTTGAACATGAAAATCCCAGTATTTTCTATTCTCACTTACATAACACTTTGCTTTCATTTCATCTCCCCCATACAGAATAATTCACAGCTCTAGCCAGTACTGTCATAGCACAAGCTTCCTGCAAATTAGGACTGGCATTCCTCAGAAGAGACCTGCATTAGCCCAACTACAGCACTCCAGAAACTGGACGTCTGCTGAACTGCATCATGGTTTTATAATGCAAACAAACCTCCACGAGAGGCTAAGCTGAAACAAACAGTTCATTTATTTTGTGACTGTAGCCAAGTTTGAAATGAGTAAGAGAGACCAGCTATTACTGCGGAGCTCAGGATTCAGGGCCAAGGTTGTAGGTTTAAAAATATTTTCATCATGCATAGGCATAAATTATAGCAGATATTTAGAAGGCAAATGCAACCGAGGGAGAATATTAAAAACTTACAAACAGAAAACCACTTGGTCCTTATGCCCACAGTGTAATTGCCAGCATTTTCTAGGGTCCAGTTACAGTACAAGGGACCTTGCAACAATCCATTCCTCCCCTAGCCTGGTTTCAGTCACTCCAATCCACAGTGCAGACAGGCTCTAGCCTAGTTACAGAGCATCGTTAGAGTTAAATAACCACTCATGTAGATCATGTACAAGACACAGCTGCTGCTACAAATGGATAATTTTAATACATTGTGGTTTGCTTAACAAAACAGAGCTCAGTAGAGACACTGAGAAGCTGATCATGCCTTCCAGGTGTCAGCAGGCTGACATTTGCTGAGCTCTTCACAAAAAGAGAGGGATCAAAGCCTTCCAATGCCAGCAGGTATTATAACATCTCCATCTAGGAACTTCCCCCCCAGCCTCTCCACTGGGTTTTGGATGAGGGCTGACAGCTCTATTAGCATTGGGGGTTTCACATGAGACTGGAAGCAACTTTTGTTGTTTCAATGCAGCCAGTGAGACAATCCAGCACAGCAAAGCAAAGGAAAGAGAACATGAATGCCTGAAAGAGGGATGAAGACAAAGTAAACAGGCTGAATTTCATACCTGACTGACATCTCTTGGACACAATTTTGTATTTATGCACAAGGCAGTCAATATTTGTATTTTCCAGCTAAAAGGATCATCTCAACAAATATTTAAGACACATTCTGTAGTGTACCCTTACTAAGCACAAGCCTGTGTTACTGGTTTCACCTTACAGTGAAACACCAAGTACCTTGTTTACTGCAGGTAGCGGCCGCACAAATAGAACAGTAACACAGTCTTCACTAATTTATGAATTTTTGAAGTGAGAACAGGGCTTTCCAAACACATTGTTCTTAAGGCACTGCAGACACTGAAGTCTGCTGGTATTTACAAATCAGTCTGAAGCTCCCTGTACAATGGAAAACGCGTAACTTGTAGTTTGAGAGCCATGGACCTGGCGTGTACAAGGTCATCCTTCAAAAGCAAAGTTATCTCAACCAACCCCACTCCCGGCTGCGAAAGCTGTTACATTTCTCCAGTGCAACCAACAGGACAATCACACCAGAAAGTGGCTTAGCTACTACCAGCAATGTGTTCAACTTAACAAAAAGTGACAGGATCATATGAAAAGAAGCTTACAATCTAAGTCAGAAAGAAGACTTGGCAACAGACAACAGATGGAGCCACTGTGATACAGTTGCTGATTATTAGATGGACTTACTGAACACACCACTCCAAATGAATATATTAGCGAACTAATAAGCAAGAAAAGGGCTTTAAGAAAACATTATTAACATTGACCTTTTTATGATCTTGCCTAGCAGAGCTCTTATTTTTGTGCCAGTTTGCAAGATGCCACTCTGCAAGGACACAATAGCAAGCTTCGCCATTGTGCAAATGCATGGAAGAATACAGAAAGGGAACCTATGATGCAAGTGAACCACAAGCTTCATTCTTTTCTGCAGCAGACGCAGAAGCAACAGTCCCCTCCTTTAACCCTGCATTTCTTTCATGAGTCTGTGAAACCATTTGCATAAAGGATTACAATGGCAAAAGCAAATATCTGGAATTAGAGGGTATAACTAGGTTACAGGAGGCCTGTGCCACCAGAGCAGCTCTTTTGAACTAACTGTGTCCTTCCACAGTCACAAAAATATTAAGAATTGAAGCAAGGATTGCTGTGTAGGCCCTAATTTGTGCTCAGCCCCACTGCCAGCTATTCATCCTAATGAAAAAAAACACAAAATAAATCAAAGCAAAAAACAGGAGAGCAAACACTTGCCACCAGGTATAGCAAACACACCTCTGCCTTCAGTTTAAACTACTAGTTTTGCATGAAAGGTTTTACACAAACCAAAATGGACAATGGAATTACTCAGTCATGTCTACAGCTGAACACTGCAAGAATCAGAAAATGACATTTTTATTGGCATGCAACAATAATTTCCAAGGATGATGACTAAATGGAAAGGTTTATGACTAGTCCACAGGGCATGTCAGAGTTTCTCATAAAAATTCTTATCTTAGGTTGCAAATTCCACTGCCTAATTAAGTCCATGGAACTGTAAGTCTGTTGATTTTGCAGACAATAAAATATGCTAGAACTCTGATCTCTATTTAAAAAAAAAAAAATCAGTTGAAGCACAAAGGCTTCTCATAAACTAGCCTAAATATTAGCTGCTGTTTCTTTTAGAGGGGCAAACAGAAAGGTTTAAATAAAATTCAACTCAGTAGTCTTCAAATTCAATTCATTACTCTTGAAATTGTAGCTTTCAACTATTACAGCACCGCTTACAGGAACACTTAAGTGGAAAGTCCCCCACACTTGAAGCAAAAACCCTTCCGACCCTCCAAGGAATACAACATTAAGAGTGACCACGTACATTTATATAGCACGTCTCACCTGAAGGCCATAAAGCAAGCATATATGCACATAAACTTGAACACTCGAGCCTGTCATTAACGCGTGATTCACGTATTCTTACAGGGTAGCACTTAAACAGCAAAACCGGAGCCAAGCCCTCACACCTCTTGGCAAAGCGAACATTTCCAAGGCAACCCTGGCCGGGCAAAGATCCGCGCCGGGCGCTCCCAGACCCTTGCCCCCGGATCAGAGCGCGGCTTTCCCGCAGCGCCCGCCACCCCTCACCTGCCGCCGCTCGGGAGAACGCGGCCCCTCCACGCACCTGCTCCCGGGAACGCCCCACTCACCACAGCGCCCCGCTCACCTCACCCCTCCGCTAGCACAGAGCCCCTTCCCTGGAGCGGCCCCGCTCCCCGCCGCCGACCCGCCCGGACCTGCCCCGCGCCGCCCCCGCGCCGGCCGTTACCTGAGCGGCGGCGCCTGCAGGGCCCGTGGGGGGCGCGGGCTTTCATGGCCGCATCCCCCACCCGCGGCCCCTCAGCACCCCAGCNCGAGCGCCACCGCCCACAGCGCCGGGGGCGGGAACCGCCCTCCGCAGCAGCCAATCGACGCCAGGCGAAGTGTGATGGACAGTGCCTCTCGACCAATGGAGAAAGGAAACCGGGCGGAGGGATTCGCAGATAGTCCACGTGAGTGCCCCTTTCCAATTGGTCGTGGGCGCTTGAGCGACAGGCAGTCTGACCAGTCACAGGAGCGACAACAACTCCAGCGAGACACGCGGGAGGCAGCAGCAGGAAAGAGAAGGGGCGTTGCTAGGGGCGCCTCGCTCTCATTGGTCAGCTCCTGAGGGCGGGTTATAAATAAGAGCATTAGCCAGTAGAAGAGCGGGGGCGGGCGGTGATGGACGGGCGGAACAGCCAATCACCGCGTGTTTACTGTGGCAGTGGCTGAAGCTGTCAGCGGGGCGGGCGTTCGGATGTCCCGAACTTGCGGCCGGTCCCGGTCCCGGTCCCGGTCCCCGCCCCACCCGTGAGCCCTTCGCACGCGGCCCTCGGTGGCCGCAGCTGGGCTCCGTGACGGTAACCTTGCTGTTATTGCCTCTAATTACCCGTCCCCTGCTATGCTTCCCACAGGATTCATCTCTTTCTCTGGTCTCTTCCTTTATCAAGGACTTGCAACTTCAGCGTTTACTCTTCCCGTTCTTCCCATCTGCCTGCACCCCGCTCCTGGCGTCGCTCACATGGCTCGGCCCTCCTGGTCCCTGCCTGGAGCCTGCTTAAACCAGCTCAGATATTCTGAGGGTTCGGCTGCCAAGATGAAATAAGCCTGGGATTTTTCACATACAAACTGTTATTTTTCACATTATCACTTATCCACATGTAGGCAGCCTGTAACAGGTATGGGAAAAGATACCTTTCTTCCTGCTGCGACGCACTGCTAGATTCCAAGTATCCATTCCAAAGCACGGCAGGACTAGAACATCTCATTAAGCTGTTGTGAGGGGGGTTTGGTTTTGTTTTACATTGGCGAGAGGCTGATTTTTTCCCTGACCTCATCTTTGGCAGAGGCTGAGCTATTTTTACTGAAGCTCTTCAACAAACAAAGTTCATATACTGTACAGTCTTGGATACAATAACCAAACCCAAAACAGTTAAAAACCAGAGGAGTTTTAACTAAAAAGGGTCTTGGACAAGAATGTGTCTCTCAGCTTTGCCATACCATATTTGTAATAAGTTTTCTCATTGTCGTTTGTCATTTGTTTTATATCTAGTGTTGTCAGTGTGATCCAAAATGTGCTTGAGGGAGTTCAATGTTGGAAACATTAGCACCAGCTCTAAATACTGAACAGAAACTTATTCTTACAGTTGGATTAAAATCTCTCTACTCTGCTATGTCTTGATTAAATTTAGTCTCAGAATTTCAATCGAGTCTGCAGTGAAACTTTGTATGTTTAACTACAAAAAATATAATAATTTTTGCACAGGTAACAGATTAAAAGTACTTTGTGTGTGGGCAAAAAGTGTCTTGTTTTCTTAATTTCCTCCTGGATTTCCTTCACAGGAAATTTTCCCACACTGACAAATGTTAAATATCAACCACATGCAAACATCTATTCTAATGACAGCTCAAACACAGGATGCAGCAAAGCTTTGGTAATTAAGCCATTAAAAATTTATTATTGTATCCTCATATTTTAATAAGTGACAAAGCAGATGGAACTACCCAGATCCATCAGTGTCTTCTCTCTATACTCAAGCAGAATTGAGTCTCAGAATGGGGGGTTTTAGCAAGATTTTTTTTTTTTTTAGAACTTACTATTTTTAAGTTAAATTTCAATGCTTTACATTTTGCTGGGATTTATCTCAGAAAGACTTTACAAAGCCAGCTCTGGAACCTCTACGTGGTCCTTCACCGTGTCAGAGTCTAGTGATCTCTGCAACTTTGTACCCCGTTTAAAAAAAACAGTATCTCCCTACTCCCCGGTATCCCCATCCCTGCTGGTTTGGGAGTTATTAGTTGGCTTTAAGATGACATCTGGTGGTAGGTTTTTATTACTGCTCCTTTTAGGAACTGATCCCAGAACTACGCAAATTAATTATCTTTCCCCTGTTCCACCTCATAAATTTTTCCTCTTTTTTTGTTTCCCAAGCAAGATATGCGTAGTCCCTGCTTTTGGCCTGCACATGTCTTACTGGTAATATCCAGGAATAAAGGAATAAACACTTATCCCACGGGCTGCTGCAAAGTAACATCATTAAAATACACCAGAGCGATCCAGTAAAGCTGAATCTCAGTTGGAAACACTCACATTGTGTTTCATGTAACGCTGCATGAGGTCCTGCGACTCGTTGACATTATCGAGCCCTGTTTTGAGAGGGAAATAAAACCATCTTATGAGCCCTCCTGTGGCTGTATCTGACCGGCAAGTCCTACGTTTTGAAAGCAGGAAAAAAATGTACATCACAGCAGAACTTGGTCTCACAAAGCCCCCGTCCCCCCTCGCAGCTGGCAGAAGAACCGGGGCAAATCTGCAGCCTTGAAATCTGCAGAAGACGAGTGACTTTTGTAGTCTCCCTCTGTTTCCCGGAGAGAGGAAAATGAACATCGCATTAGAAGACTCATCAAAGAGACTCATCAAAGGCAAAGTCTCGCAGATGTCACAGCGCTCTCGGTTCTACCGATCTCCTCTCGCACCCCAGAAGGGTCCCGCAGCCTGTAAATGCCTGTGCTCACGGCGGGTATTCCCCTCTCCTCCGGATGCCCCCAGGCTGCTCCGTGCAAAGATCGGCCACTCCAAAAAGCAGCTCTGTGGCTTTGCGGTTTGCTCCTCTCTGCTCTCAGACCGACTCTCTCGTCCAGACGGATCACTTCGGCTTTTTAAATGTAACCGGTTTGGCAAAGGAGCAGCGGAGGGTTCACTCACGGTTGGATGTAAAAATAGAGATGAGAAGGTGGGTGAGAGCAGGCAGAAGGGGGAATTCCCTTCCTTCCGGCTTTGGAGATGCCTCGGAGGAGAGAAGTTTGGGAGATTTCTCCTTCCCAAGAAGAAGGCTGGTGCAATGTATCCATGCAAATTTGCCTCCACTGCTGCAGAGCAGGTGTTCTCGCCAGCAGAGGTTCTGTGGGCTCCAAAATGAAAAAAGTGTCACACGACAGGGACAGGGCCTCTCTCCCCTCCCAAGGGACCAAGACAGTGGTTTGACTTCACAGTACTGTGAAGAGATTGGACGTTTTAGTGATTTAACCCATTAAACACTTTATGTAATGAAACCTGTCAAGAAAAACCATCTTTGGATAGGATTGGTCAAATCCTGATCTGATTTACTCCCGTGGAGATCTGAAGCCATGTCACAGGAGTTGGAAGAGAGGGTCCCCATGGGAATGCCAGGAATTTGCTCTTGACTAATGTCAGCACAGGCCCTTTTCTAGCCCCTGTCCTAGGTGGACGTTTAACAGAACAGCCATGAAAAAATGATCCCTTTAGGTTTTCAGTCACACACCAAACCCCTAGATTTTGAAAACCATCTTAATGGGTTCCCTGGGAGGAACATCCTCCCACCTGTGCCTCCCTCAGCCAGCCTTGCAGGTGGCCTTTGCAGAACACGGACAAGTTTGCTATGGGTGAGAGGGCATTTGCAGCTGCTCTGAGCAGGGAAAGAGAGAAGGCACAGCTGGGGTTGTGCTCTGATGCCCTGCCCCTCGTTGTGTCCTGCCCATGCTCCTGGCAGCAAGAAGGGCTCCGTGGGGGCAGCCTGCATGCTGTCCTCTGGACAAGGATGCACCTGCCTGCTGACAAACTGAGTTAACAATTCTGTCTCACCACCAGTGCAGACAACGTGGCCAGCATGTCCTTGTGCTCAAAGCCGTGTTGCCATGTCAGCCCAAACACAACACCACATGTCTCTGCACGAGACCTGGCAACCATGGGAATGTCAAAGCATCTTCCACGTTCCTCTTCCAGGAAGTTGGGCAGAGCCCAAGCAGGAGGCTGGCACAGCACCAGACACCCTGCCTTGGGAACTGGAAAGGGGTTGTTCTAGGGCAGATGGATATGCCCAAATTGACAGCTCCTCGGTGCCGCAGTCTTGTGCTCCCCTGCCTGCTCATCATGGCCATCTGCTGCATTGGCTACAATTCGGAGCCTGTCCACCCTGCTACAGTGCTGTGGCATGGCTACAACCAAGCTCCTGGCGGTACCGTGGGCATGGAGTGGCACCGAGCTGGCCGGCTTGCTCCAGCCTGCTGTGAGGTGCTGCCCGCCATGAGGCTGGGCAAACGCTGGGACAATGAAGGAGGACTGACCCTGTGTCACTGTGCCTTGCTTCAGCCCTGGGCAGAGCCCATTACACCCTGCTCCAGCCCTTGGGAGCTGAGGAGCAAAGGGTGAGACCCCAGTACTCAGGGCAGGCCTGGGGCATGGCTTCTCTCAGCAGCCCCTGAATTTCTGAGATGTCTGAATACCAATTTTGTAGGAGAAAACCTTAAACAACTGACAAAGCTGTATTCACTTTGTATTCACCCACCAAAGTGCAGAAATACAGTTTTGCACTATCTTGGCCCATGGTGGATGCCCAAAGGGGCCACACAGTCCAGTGAAGATCCAGGCCAACAGCGCACATGGACATCAGTCCCACCTCTCCTGCCCCATGCTGAGGCACAAAAGGGTTTCTGCATTGCCTGGTGCACTGTCCTCACTCCCTTGCTAAACCAGATTATCTCTGGGATGAAAGCACAGCTTTTTGTGTCCTTAGGCTGCACAACAGCCTCTCCTCCTCTGGTTATGCTCCTCACACTTGCACTCACTCCTTATCTCTGCAGTTAGAACAGTGCAGAAACTTGTCCCTTTTGTGGCACTGAAATTGGAGACCTCTGCCACTGCAGGGCTCTTCAGCTTGTCCCCCCCAGCCACCACAGGCTTGGGCACCTTCAGCTCTGCCCCTGCTTTCTCCAGCCCTTTTTGCAGATCTTCAAGACCTACAAGTATCCAGATGCTACCAGATCCCTACTCTCTGAGAGATCCTAGTCTCTCATCAGCCTGCCCCCTGATACATTTAGGTCTCCCAGACCCTTAACTTTCCCTGGCTCCCTGAGCCAGTGAAGTCCCAGTGATTCTTGTTTCTTGCCCAGAATGAATCTCTAACTGATGCTTTGCTGTCTGATCCACTTCTCCCCCACCCACCCCCCCCCGCGCCCTCNTGTCCCCCCACCCCCCCCCCCCCCCCCCAGTTTTGTTCTTCCTTTCTTCCTTTGCTGGGTTACAAAGCTGTGGAGAGCTCTTGGAACAGAAGATGAGTCAGGACAGATATGCAGAGGGAAGAAGATGACATTCCAGCCTTGAAGTCAGGTTCATTGACTGCGTCATTGTTATTAAAAATAGATGAATGGCAGTGCTCTTCACATTGGAGGAGAGACAGGAGATGTAATATCCCGGGTTGCTGAGCAAATGCTCCGTCTGTCTGCCTGCAAGTCCCCCAGTGGCATCTTCTGCTCTTTGACAAATTCTCTTTTCTTGGCTCTGACTTGTGGGATTTAATTTGCCTTTCATAAAAAAACTGGTTTAATGTTTCAACTTCGGGAGGGGGAATGACTCACTCAATGATTGGCTCTTCTGCTCTAGTCAGTTGACTTCCATCTTCCCTGAGAATTGAAAATCCCTACAAGTGCCAAGATTACTCCCTTTGAGAGCAGCCTCTTTCCTCATTCTGCATTGAAGAGCTTCTGGAGGATGAGAGCAACTGTTTGGGGATGATACCTGGGCCTGTCTACCCCAAGACCAATGCTAATCATGCCCAATCCTCATGAAAAAGCAGGTTTGCAAGGGGACGGGGGCAGGCTGGGATCTGCTGGGCTCCGCAAGGCCAGGCTGAGACATGCACCAGCCATGCTCCCAGTGCCCCTGGAAAAAGACAGAGGGGAGAGAGGCCAAAGCACAAGAAATGGGATGATTTACATGAGCCCAGAGCCCAGGTGAACCACCCACATGCCCGGAGCCATCCCTCTGCTCAGGGCTCCCACTGCTGCAATCACTCACCTCTGGGCTGGTGAAACAGGTGATCACTCTTCAGATTGTGCAGGGCTGGAGATTATGGTGGCAGCGAGGCCAAAGCTGCACCTCTACTCTGCTCGCTCGGGGGACACTCAGCCTGTGTCATACCCTGGGTTGGGGGGCACATCCAAGAACTGAGTTTACTTGTCTTTCCCAGGGCCGACACCTCTCTCCCTCCTACCTATGCTCTTACTTCCCTTCAGCTCTTCTGCTGCCACTATTTTCTATTCAGTTATTTTCTATGATCTGCTTCTTCCTATTAAATTAATATAATCAACATTATCATCTCTGGTCTGCTCCATGACTTGGCTGCCAGCCAGAAAAAAATGGACAGGAGCTGAATAGAGTCACTGCAAGAGGGAGATGTAACAGTAGCAGAAGCTGACATTGTGGTTTTCGAGCACAAAACTTTATTTCAAAAGTTATTCTAAGTCCTCAACTCTCAATGCTACCCAGACCTGTCTGATCTAGATGCTGCTAGGGTTTGCAAGGATGTTTTCAGTCCTACTCAAGAACAAGTCAAGAGCCTACACAGACATGGGGGTCTGCTGCCTGCTATCTAAGGGGAATGGTTTTGCTTATTCCGTGACAAAGCGGCTGTGTACCAATGGGATGCTAAAGCTCCCCTTGTTTTTGCTGCCTTCTCCAGGGTGGGACATCGGCAGTATCATCTTAAAGACACTGTCACACAGATGCAGTCACTTTTCTTGTTCCCAGTTGCTCCTTCCTTGCTATGAGGGGCCCAAAGGCACCTCATTAGTGTGTTAATAATAATCCTAATGAATGCGGAGATCGGCTAAGTAATAGCAGTGACCTGCAGGGGGGCTCATCTGCCCAGATTTATGGTGCTGCTCACCAACCCCTCGGGGTATGCCAGCCCCCCTTCCTCCTTGTCCCCGGCTGTTGAAAATACCCCGTGCAGTGTCTATGTGCTTAATTAAAGCAGAGGGACCGGTAACCTTGACGACTGCGAGCCACCCTCTCTAAGGCAGCTGAGATGAATATCATTTTGGTGTCTCCAGGGACAGGCCAGAGCAGAGAAGTGAGTCAAGCACATAGGCGTTGGATGTGCTCATGAGCTGTGGGGACAGCCAGCAGTGCCGATGTCCCCTAGAGCTCGTGCCCTCCCCAGGGCCGGGTGCCTGGGGAGATGCCCTGGTCCCTCGCTGGTAAGACGTGGCAGGCTCCTGGGCCGGGTGATGCACACTGCAGCACTGAGAGACCAAGCCTGTCTGGAGCAAAGGAGGCTTTGCTCTGTCAGGTAGCCCTGCAGCTTCTGTGGGTAGCAGAAGACTCCTGTAACTTACTAAATAGTTGTAAATATGTTTAAAATAATTCCCCTTAGAACTGGGACGTTTGTACAAGCACAATTACCTCTGCCAGGAAATGGTACAGCTAGTTTTCTTGGCAGTAAGTAGCAAGCCGCTAGAAACACATTTCCCATGAGAGGCTGACATTTAATTTTACTTTTTCTTATAAAGCCAGTAAAAGGTGTGATCAGTTCTGTATCAGATCAACTTTCTTCTACCTCAGAACTGAGGGCAGGACCTTCCAAGGAGCCCTATATTGAAAAAGGGAGGCAAAACCTCTTGGGGAACAAAAACACGCATTTCTACTTTCCTCCTCCATCCCCTGGTGCTGCAGACACGGGTATCTGATGGAGAAGGGGGCACACAGTCCCACCTCTGCCAAAGCAGCCTGAAAGAGGATCAGCACAGACCATGCCATGCCATGGGGCCCTCTTCTTCAAAAATGCTGGCCAGAAGAAAGCAGTCGGACTTCCTGAAGGATGGCTCAGCCTGCACAGTGCCCCTGGATGAGGCTGGAAGGAATGTGAAGACAAGGGATGTCCCAGCGGCTGCAGGATGCCCTGCGAAACCAGCTGTGGCACACTGAGCACCCAGATGACCCTGGCCAGGGCACATATCCAGGGTGCTTGGAGCAGCTCTGCACCCGCCTGTGCCTGCAGATCCACGTGCCCCGAAACCATACAGAGGCCCCAGGATGATGTCCCACGTTGGGCTCATCTGCTGTCTCCATCCCTGCATGGGGCAGAAGTGGGGGTGTCAGGCTCAGCTGGGAATGGCAAGGGCAGATTAGGGGGTGGTGAGATCTTGGACTGGGGTCACTTGTGCCAGTCAATGGGGTGATGAGGTGGTGCAAACCTGGGCTAGGGATTCCCAGAACAGAGAAGGACGGGACCGGGGGTGTCCTGTCCAAACCAGGAGTGACCGCTCTGAGGATGCTGAGGCCAGTGTCGAAGTGGACCAAGGGTGTCCTGCCCGAACCCAAAGTGCCGGGGAACAACCGGTGATGCGGGGGGGCGGTGCGAACCAAACCGAGGGTGCCAGGGACCGAATCGGGACTGGACCGAGAACGCGCTATCCGACACGGAGATGCGAGGTACCGGGCCGGCACTGTGGGGGCCGGCAGCTGCCCCCGCCCCGCTCCGCCGGGGTCG
>VZTI01004801.1:46525-72897 GCA_013397865.1 Struthidea cinerea
AGCGCCCCGGGCCTGCCCCCCGAAGTCGGGCGAGATGCCCCCGGCCCCGGGCGCCGTCGCCCCGGCGGACGCGCAGGTGAGGTGGCCCAAGGATGCTCGGGGGGGTCCCGGGTGAGCCCCGCGCTCCGGGCAGCAGCGCGGCCGCCGGCCCCGGCCTTGCCCATTCAAGGCAGCTGCCGGCAGCGCTGCTCCCGCCGGCGGAGCCGCCCGGGCTCACCTCCAGCCCGGCGCCCCGCGGGATCCCGAGGGGATGCGCGGGGAGGGAAGCAACGATCCTGGAGGCGCTCGCCCTCCGGCATCCAGTCCTGAGAGCCTCCTGCCTCCCGCTCTGCAGCTCTCGGCTGCCTACGAGCCGCTGCTGAGCTTCCCCCGAGGGAAACCCCGGACAAAGCCCGAACTCTGCCGCCTTCCGCAGCACGACGGGACGAGGGCCCTGTGCCTGCGGGGAGAGGGGCAGGACGGATGAAGCTTTTCGGGACGGAGCAGGAGCCAGACCCCGGGCCCAGGCAGACTCTCCCTGTCTGTATTTCGGCTCTGCTCTACGATCAACATGTCCCCACGTGGGCAGGCGCAATCTGCACCGTGGCGCTGACAGCCCCGTCCACTGACACCATCGAACTCTGCCGCGTGGCTGAAGTGTGCCCCGAGTCGGGGGGCTGTCACCTTCCCCGTGACCCTGGCAGTGACAAAGGCTCTCTGGCATTTAGGAACTTGCCCGGGGCTCAGGAAGCAAAACGTGTTTCTTCTTTTTTGTGGTTGAGAAAAACCCTTGGCCAGACCCTGATCAGATCCCAGCGCCGTGACGGCAGCAATCGAGACCAAGGGGTGACACAGAGAAACTCAGTTTCTAACAACTAATTAGGGCTGGTAAAACCCTAGACTAGATGCCTGTGGGGCTGAGCCTCAACAGCAAGAGTAGCACTCAGGATGAGGTTTTGGGTGCCGGATGCGGTTTAGCTGGGTTTGAGGCTGAGCACTGGCAGCCTTTTATGTGGGCAAAGCTGCACTCCCCACACAAGAGTGGCTGTGCTGTGATGGGGTGTGGGGAGGTGACCAGCCACTGGCAAAGAAAGGACTCAGGATTTCCACCGCTGAGAGGAGGAGGAGCTCAGCTGCCAGGGGTTATTCTCGCCCTGTGTCTCACACTCGGCACACTGGGAAACCTCAGGGAACCCCTTGCCCCAGCTGGCTCATAGGAACCCTCTTGCTGCAAAGTCCAAGATTCAAACTGCCAGAATGTACCAGAACTTAAGATTGCACAGAGTTTTCCCTGGGATCTTGGTTGCTTAGTGTCCCAATCCAAGATTCTTCACAGTCTCAGGAAATGGAACCCATGCAGCTGACCTGGCCCTTGTCCTCATAGCTGTTGAATTTGCTAGCTAAGCCCAACTGTGGTTGAAAGAGCAAATGTTTTGTGAAAACAGAAAACAGATGGAAGAGATACCCCAATAATAAAATGTCCCATAGCAAGCACAACCCATAATGAGACACCAGAAAATCTTAGCAGGACAGTGGTGGGGGAAAGGAATGGTTTGCCCAGAAATTGGCCCCGAAGTCTGCAGTCCCCACACAAATCTGTCCAAAACTGGGCTTGTCCTAGCTGCATGAGCTGCTCTCTGCACTACTCCCAGCACAGATTCCCTTTGCTCTCGCTGTCCGGCAGTGCTGCTCCCACTCCCCGTCTGGGCTTGCAGGAGGGCCACAGAGGAGCTCAGGCTGCTGCGTCTCCTGTGCTCTGCCCACCCTGGCCTCTCAATGCAGCCTTTCTTCACTGCCTGCGGAAATCCACTTCCTCCAGCACCATTAGCCTTACAAATAAAACCCTGAGTAATTTTGGTCTGGGCATTTTTCTGCTCTCCCTCCCTGCTGAGCTGCCCTGCAAGCAGTGAGAACGGCGCAGGGCTGGGAGAAGTACAAGCACATAAAGCCCCGTCTGTGGCACCACCGGGGCCACACACACAGGTGGACAGTGTGTCCGCTTCAAGGTCCCACTGCCGATTTGCTGTGATTCTTTTGCCTTTGTTTGCCCAGGGCGAGGAGGAGTGGATGGGCTCTACCCCACCCTGACAGGACAGCTCCAGCTCTCCTGCACCCAGAATTGAGCCACAGCTTGGTCCTCTCCTCAAGTGGTACCTCTAGCTGTGTGACCCTGCACCCCCAGCCCAGCCTTTCATGTCATGCCATCAGTCTTTGCTGCCGTTTCTACATATGCTCTTTCCTCAGCTCCAGGGTCAGGGTGGACCTTGGCTCCCTGCTGCCCTTCCAAGGCCTGACCTGCTGGGCAGGGGCAAAGCACTCACCTCCTTCAGCTCCTTTGGCCCCATCCCTCCAGGCAAAGGAGAGCAGGGACAATCCAAAGCACAGAGGGCCCTGTCTCTCCTTCGTTTCCACCAAGACCCTCTGGGTGGGCAGACACAGTTCTTGCTGCAGGGCTTTCCATAGGTCTGCGATCATCCCCACAATGCTCTATGGGGCAGTTTTCATAAGGCTCAGCACCACTGAGGTCTGGGGTCACATCCTGAGCCCTCTAGGGCTGCCCAGGGTAGGGTCAGGGCAGGATGCATCCTCCAAGCCCATGGAACCAGCAGTTACACAGTTAGAAGGACCTGGGAGCTGCTCAGGGCTGGGCAGGCTCCTGATGTCCAAACTTCCCCCAGCTCATGCCACACTGCACTGGAGAGCAGGCTCCCTGCTGACATGGGGCTGCTATTAAGGCAACTGGCTAATTAATTTCTCCTAATGACGTGAATGCTTCCTCCGCTGCAGCTGTGACTCCTGAAGTAAGCAGGGCTGGGCTGTCTGATGCCAGAGCTCCCTGCTGTTGCTGTATTGCTGGGGTTACACAACCCCAGAGAAGGGCAGGCTTCCCAGGCTGTGCATGTTGGTGTGCCCAGCAGCCTCTGGGCAAAGGGGTCTTCACCACAGCTCAGTCCCCTACCGAGGAACAAAACCAAACAGCATTGGAGTCTCCCAGGCACCTTCCTGCCAAGCAAGGTGCTCCATAGCTGCATGTGGCCGCTGGAAAATAACTGTCTGCTCCGACAGTGGTAGCTGAGCAAGGCAGCCTGCTCTCCCTTTTCCCTGCCACAGGAATTTGGGATAAGCCTCCTCACCTCTAAATGAGGGATCAGTGATAGAGCTTCATGCAAACCTGTGGGAAAGAAGTTTTTTGCATCTCTCTCCCCTGGCTGGGTGAGGAGGGTCTCACATGGCAGGGCCAGGCAGAATGTGACACCCTGGGGTGCTGTGTCCTGCAGGCAGCGATCGATCGGGCTGGTGCTGCCCCACCACTGTGTGTTCTGGGCATGCCTGTGCTGTTTAATGGGTATTCCTAGTACTGAAGTACCTGTCCTTGGCATTTACGGTGCTTTTCCAGGGCTGCTCATCCCCGCTCATCCCGCAACTCTTGCTCTGCCCTGCTCTGCCATGCCACCATTGGCTGGTTGTCCTGGTCCCCAACGCAGTGTCATCTGCCGAGGTGGTAGCACTGCATCCCCTTTTTGTTCCCCGGGGTTCAAGCCTGTGGCTGAGTATCCACAGATGCCCTGAGGCAGCATCTTCCTGCCTGCCTGGGCGGGTTGGGTGCTGGGCTGTCCCTCCCCAGCACACACTCGCTCAGCACCCCATATCTAATCTGCCCCTGTCTCGTGCTCTGCTCATGGCCACCTGCCTTCTCAGTCAGGAGACCTGGTTTCTATTCCTGCCCCTTACCTCAGCCCTTGCTTTGCAGCGTGCCTGGCCTGGCAGCTCTCCAGGGCTGGACTGGGTGCTCAGCACCCCTAGTTGGGCACCCCCAGTTTTGCTGCCTGCACAGCAGCTCGCAGAGGCCACGAGGGGTGAAATGAATTAAACTGCTGCCATGAAGAGCTTCACTGTGGTCCCCGAGCAGGCTGCAAGGTTGGATCTGTGCCTACGCCTCCTGCCTGGACTCCTCGCAGCAGATGGGGTCTGTTCAGCCTCTCTCAGCCAGGATGGGCATGGGGACAGCCTGGGCATCAGCCCTGGCAGGGAGAGCACTGGAGCCTGAGGCAAATGCAGCCCTCTGGCATCCTGCTTCCATCGAGGTCCTGCAAGGTCTCCAACTGGAGCTGAGTTTACAAAGCAGTTGCCCTTTGTACCTGATCCTGTCTCTAAGCCTCGCATCGTCGTCACAGTGAGGGTGTTTGCTCTACAGCATCCCTGGGTGCATCTGGCACCTTCCTGATGGGCTCCAGAAATCTCTTCTGCCACTTGGGTTTTTTTAATTCCAGGAAAAGAGATCAGGCTCAGCTAGTATCTAATCAGCAGCTATTCCAGTAATGCTTTTAAATGAAATGAAATGAAGAGCCTTGGTTTTAAATCCCACTATATGGTGTTATTTGCATTTATACTCAAGCTCTTTTTCCTTGAAGAGACTGTCTAATTACCGTTGGTTGGTAACGATAAAATGTAGTAACTGGTAACAAAAGATAATTTCTACACTTAATGAAGTAGTTTGCTAAGCAATAAGATATAACTGCTTTGATACATACAGGTTATGGTTTATGCTGTTACTTTTTAAACATTTTATTTTTCCATTTTACTAGGTTGTTTGCAAATGGAGCTGTTACACTTAAATGGAAATTGAATTCATTTAGTGCACCAAAATAGCATTGTAGAAGGGTTTGGGTGCCTTTTTGATGAATCAGAGCAGTGGTTTGACTTGCATTCTGTAGGAAGCTGATTTAAGTGAGGTGCTAGCCTCAGACAGTGACAGCCTGTGCAGGAGGATACATCCACACCAGGGAGTCCTGCTCCCACGGGCACTTTCTCTGAAATCCTGGGTGAATCCTTCTCATCTTTGTGCTAGCTCTCACCTGGGACTCTGCACCTTTTCCAGTGGTGGCTGCAGCCTGCACCCTGCTGCCCTGCTCTCCCTCAGTCCCCAGCAGCCAGCCTGCCATGGGCTTCCTCACCTTATGTGGCTCTCCTGCATCTCATCTTAAGAGGGATTTTAAAATCAGTGTTCAGGTCTATGGACTGGAGCTGGGTTGGTGTGGACCTTTGGGGAGCTCAGGCTGCTGTTTCTGTCAGACGGGAAGGAGGGTGCAGAGGATTCTGCTGAGAATGGCAGGAGGGTTGTGGCAGAAGCTCATTGACGGGCTCGTCCAGCTGAGGCCCTGCTCTATGTCATTGTTTTATTCTGAGAAACAAATAGATGGTGGGGCGGCTGCTGTGGCAGAGGATGGAGACTGCGGTCCCTGCTCTGCATGACTACCCTGGCACAGCAGTGACTCTCTGTGCAGCTTGTGCAAACCTTCCTCAGCCCCTCGCTTGGCCCCAGTCCTGAATCTTGGGCAGGGAGTGCAAGGCAGGAATGGCCCCACCTCCTGCAGAGCTGGCTTCCTTCACTCGTCTCTGTTATGGCATAATTTTACCATGTCTGTTCTGGAGCTGGTGGGAGCTCGGGTTGATACGTGGAAGTCCCTCAGAGTTGTCAGACAGTGCTGCAGAGGGGTCGAAGCTGTGGGCTGATGTTCAAAGCCCTCCCTTCCCTCAAGGAGCTGGGAGTGTTTCCCACCCTTGTCCAAGGCAGGGGCTGCTTCTTGGTTGGCTGCATCCCTCCTCCCCTGGGACCACTCTCTTCCTTTGCCCCTCTTGTTTCCCAGACAGAGGTCACTGCAGTCAGCACAGTCTGATGGGAGCTGCTGCTCCAAATCCACCAGCCCTGCCCTAATGTGGTCTGGAATCTCTGGTTCTCACCACGCACAGGCTGAGCCTGGAGGTTAGCACAGACATAGGGCAGGAGTGGAGCTGTAGCCAGGGGACCACCTCTGCTTCAGCAGGCACCTACCTCAGTGTAACCAAAGCAAGCCCACCCTTGGCTCCCTATCAGGGAAACAGAAACACTCTCATGGTCAGAGGTCTTGCTTACAGATCCTGGTACAGTTGTAGCTGCCTTATTATGGATCCAAGGGCGAGTGCACCTTTACCAGCTGTCCTGGGGTGCTGCAACTGTGAGGTCTTGGAGAATCACAGAAAAGGTGAAGCATCCACACTAACTCTTTCCATTTGCATCTGAAACAAGAAGGACATGGTTCCCTCTTGTCTCCTGAAGCTGATGAGGGCGATGCCTTAGGCAGTACAGCCATGGCTTTCCTGGCATGTGGTGCAGGAAGCAGAGCTTCTCCAGGAAGGCGCCAGAGGAGCGAGCTCTGACCTGCGTATCTATAGGTAACCGATAAACAGCTAAAACCATCATCACCCAGTGACTGGAGCAGCAACAGCGCCGGAGCTGGGCATTTTCCGACCTGTTGGGTACCAAGCTCCAGAGCAGACCAGGAGCTGGACCCCTGAGGATCCCAACCCATGCGGGGTTTGCCGGGTCTCCCCCAGCACAGGCAGCTGCAGCAGCGATCTGCCTCCCCTCTGTATCTCAGGGTTTGCACCGGGTTTCGTTTGCGTGGCAATAGGTTGCCCTTTTGGATGGATGATAAAACTGGCAAACAAAGCTGCGGCAATGCAGCAAGGCCCTTTGGAGGAGTGGGTTTTTTTTAAACCAAAATTGAAGTAAAACTCAGAGCTTGTACCTTTAACACCTACAGCTCACAAGCACCGAGTTGCACCTCTGGGGGATTTCCCTAGGTGCTTTGCTTGGTGACTATGTGCTGGCTTTGGATGTGCCCTTACCCCTCAGGAACTGACAGATGGGTGATGGGAATCTTTTGTCTGCCTGTCCCCGGGTGATCAGGATTTACTCAGCCCTTTGTTTCCTTGGCCATTTTAAGGCTCTTGCCTTCTCAATTCTTCCCACCATCATCTCTTAACGTCTTGAATCTTTGTGTTAATCTGGATTAGGCTCTCCTTTTTTTCAGGCTCTCCTTTGTTTCCTGAGCTGGGTGTGCTGTGATGTGCTGGTCTGGATGACTTGCTAATGGAGGTGCCATCAACACTTGCCATGCTCAAAGCGAGTCCCTTGTTCTTCACCTGCCGATTTAAAATCTCTTCTGCAATTCTCTACAAACCAGGTTTTACACACCACAGTGCTGTGTTACACCAGAGCCAGAGAGGCCCCTCCACCCGGGAACCATTTTCTTTGGCAGTGATGGACACCAGACAATTTCGTGGGAAGAAGCCAAGTGGCTTCTTGGAGAGAAGAATTTAGGGAAATGCTAATCCCACTAGCTCTCCCTCTTGCAGACAGCAGGAAGCCGTGCAGCGGGTTGGGGGGAGCTGCTTTTTCCCCCACAAGCCCTCCTGTCCCACAGCACCTCGTGGCAGGGGTGCAAGTTCCTGGCCTGTGGGGAGGTGTCCTGGTGTGTAGGGCCCAAACTCATCTGCCCTCCCTCTGACTTTATTTTTGTGCGTAAAATCATCCATTTTCCCTCAAAGTTCAGAAGTTCAAGCTATCTGGGTTCTGCAGATCCATCAGACGTTCAGACTGGGCTCTGCAACAGGCTTTGCACGGACCCATTCGTCTATTACCCTAAAGTTCAGGAGTTCAAACTGCAGTCAAACTGTCTGGGTTCTGTAACAACTTTGCTGCTTGAGGTGGGTAGAGCCATTAAAACCCATTTCTCCTAAAGACCCTCACCCATGGAGTTGCTTGTAAAGACATTAGCACCCATCTTGCCTATCACTTTTCTAACTGGCATGATGGTTTCAGAGTTGCTCAGGCCTTTGTGCAAGACAGCTCTCCACAAATCTTTCCTCTGCATGACTCAAGTCATGACTTGCCCACCCCGTGAGAGGCTGTCCCAGGCACAGGCCGGCTATTCAGAGCAGCACATAGCCAGGCTTAACACTGGCCGGGCACCTGGCCACCACCTTTCCTGTTTACCCCACGCTGACAGCACGGCTCTGTGTCTCTGGCTGCGTAGGAGCAGGTAGTTGGGTGTTTATTGAGCAAGCATCAGCCAGCATCCGGAGCTGGTGGGATCCCACCCCATGCTGAATAGCAGTGCTGGGTTTAGGGCTGGAAATTGTCACCTGAAGAGGTGTTCCTTTTAGTGCTAGATCCCAGGAGACGCAGCGCTCAGCTCTTTTCCTTCCAGGTGTTACTGGTGTAAGCGTATCCTACGCCTGAGCTCCATGGCAGAGCTCACTTTATTTGGAGGCACCTTCTGGCCACACGGAGCTGGATCCAGGCGAGGCCAAAGGGAGCATCACTTAGGCCTTTGGTCTTCATGTTTAAGTTGCCCCAGCTGGGGTTCCCTGTGAAAGCTTTTTCTCTGAATGTGCTGAGCAGGGTTGTGCATCCCTGCGGGAGCCCTCCTGGGACTGGGGCCCCGGGCTGGGGAAGCACAGCTCCCTCAGGCTGCTCCAGGGTTTTGAATTCTCCAGCTGGTCAGGGTACTGCAAAGGTCTTGAGAGAGCAATGTATTGTGTCTTTTTTTAGGGCCTGTTGAGTGCTGTAGCTGGAGGAGAGCTCTGATAACTGTATCTGTTCTGAAGAGCTTTTAAAAACTGCTGAAATTTCCCCAAAACAGTATAAGAATGGGCTGCTTTGCTGATGGATGAATGTTTCTTGCTGACAGCATCCACTTTGGATGCTTCTTCACTGTGGAGAGAAGGGGCATGATGATGGATTTGCTTCAGTACCTTTTTTTTTTTTTTTTTTGTAATTAGCTCATCAATCCTCTGTGGCTTGGGTAGAAACTTAAACAGAAATTGTAAAAATATTGACTATGAGATGTTTTCAAATTGGAGAGTCCATCCTGATGTGGCTTCATTTCTCTGTTTTCTTCCTGTTTATGCCCTGAAAAACCGTCACAGGATCTGTGTTTATGAAAGGGCAGTGTAAGAGCCTTGTGGTTTTCCTCCTCCTGTGTGCTGTCACACTGTCTAGCAGCTGTGGATCTGGGGGGATCCTTGCTTGCTGCAGGTTCCCTTCAGGGAAGCTGGCCCTTTTTGCTGTAGTGGGAGGCTGAGTAGCTCCCCATTTCTATGACAACAGTTGTACTTCATGGTGGTGATGTGTTCATAAATAGCTCACGAAGGCAGCTGCCAAAGCACACCACCAGCCCTGCTAGCTGTAGTGCTCTCTTGCTACCCATTTCACCTTTCCCTCCAGCAGAATCCCACACTGCTACTAAGGTGACTCACAATGTATGCTTTGCCATGCACAGTCTTTTTAAATATCACTTTTCTCCACTTCATTGGGCCAGGGGATCTAGAGAGTCTTCATCCACATTTCCCTCATTTGTGTTTTTTCAGCACCACTTTTGACTCTTTCACAATGAACCAAAGAAGACTTACTTAAATTTCTTACGGAATCAGGTCTCAGGTGATACTTTTAACAAGCCCAAATCCTCTAAAAAAGTTTAAAAGTTGCTCCAGGATAGAGGGATTGGTGATGCTGACGCTGCAGAACAACAGCACAGGACTTAAGGAAGAGGAGGGTAAAAGAAAAGTCCCCTAGAAGAGGTCCCTGCCTCAGACAGGCCAGGAGGGACAGGGGAGCTGTTTGAATCCCTTTCCCAAGTGTGAACCTGTGCTGGATTTTGAGTTAAGGGGATAAAGAGGTTCAGTTTCTGTCCTTCCCCTCTGTTTCTCCTCTCAGTTTGGGATCTCTGACAAGCTTCTCTGTTCCGTAGGAGGGGGTCAGAAGACAGGAGAGGACTTGGTGACACCATCACCGTTTCCTAGCACAGCGCTAACCTCGCATCAGCCAAGGAAAGCCTCTGACTTCAGTCCAGTGACTACTGCCATTCCTCAGACAAGCCTGAAGGAAAACTTGACTGCTGCAACACTCAGTACCACTGGGGCCCATGCTACAGAGGTGGAGGATGCCTTCATCCCTACCACCCCCATGGCAGGCTCGAAGGCAGAGAGACTGCAGGCTGCTACCACTGCCAGGCCTGGGGACATCACAGTTACACATCCTGAGCATGACAACATGAGCTTGTCAGTCAACAGCAGCACTGAAATCCCCTCCCCTACCTTGACTGCCAGCACTCTGGAAGAAAACCAGCCCAGCCATGAAGCCACAGAGCCTTTCAGCCCAACTGAAGAAACGGATGATGCCAGCAGTGCAACCCCCACGCTTCCTCTGAACACTGTGCCAGGTGAGGTTTTGCCTTTACTGCCTGTGCACAAAGTCCTGCCTCAAGGATGCACGACCTGGAAACGTCTGAGCACTCTCCTGGTAGCTGGAGAGAGGGAGAAGAAGGGAATGAGACACTAAGCAGAGCCAGTTCAGTGCAACTTGTTTGCAAAGGTGTTAGTTCAGCATCCTCTTTGCAAGCCCCATTAATTTTGGTATTAATTGTGCTGGCTGCTTTCTGATGAGGACATTGATTGTGTGCAGGGACATCCTTTATATATCTAATCTGAAACAATATGCCTTAGCTGTGCTGCTCAGCTGGGCCTTTCTGGCACCAGGACTGTGGGCTCAATGGGAGCCTTCCTGGGGAAGCACACTCACCCTTAACACAAAACATAGAGATGGGCAAGCACAAGTGAGCACAGCTCATCCGTCCCTGGGCAACCATGGGAAACCCTACCCTACCTTCAGATCCCTCTGGGCAGCATGGGAACTGGCTATAGGGTCTACAATCCCAATTTTGCCCACTTTGGGGCCTGCCGGGCTGTCACACACCCCTAATGCAAGGCAGATACCAATTGATCACTGATTTGTATGGTGTTCATGCACAACTGCATCATTTTCCCTGGCTTGTGTCACACGGTCCTGCTGTTCTGTGACACACCGACACAGCTTCAGGGGATGCTGCTTCCCAGTCCCTGGGCAGCCCCCTTTGTGCTCCCTGTAAGGAGGGATAAGAGGCCTTTCCCAGTGTCTTGCTCTGGGGTGATCTCCGGCTGTGTGTTGAGTTGTTTGAGCTTGTCTGCTTGTCCTTTGTCCCCAAGGACAGGCCTTGTGGGGCCAGCTGAGGTTGGTTGACATTGCAGATTGGCACATATGAAAACTGAGAGGATTTTCTAAGCACTGTGGCTTATAGTGTGGCTCAACTGTGGCTGCGCTAAAGGTTCTGCTTGTTTTCCAAAGGACTGACAATAAGCTGCTATTCCTATAGTCCTTACAGTCTTGCTTCCATCTTGTCCAGTCCCACAGACCAGTGTGGTTGCACTGGATCCTTTGAAATAACTGCTTGTTCCTATTTTGCAGCAACAGCTAACAGCTCTCAACCAGGGCTTTTTGGTGGGCAGACCCTGGGGCCCACAGCAGCAAGGTCTGAAACCAAGCCAGGAACAAGCCCTGTGGGTGCCACAGAGGAGAGCACTGTGGAGCCCAGAACTGCCTCTGCTCCCATCTCCACTGTACGGAGCACGTCCTTTGCTGCTGCCTCCAGTACTGTGACGGTGACACTCCTCGTGACCAGCCCCACGTCTGCCAGCACAGCTGCCATCCCCACCAGCACACCTACATTGGCACAGTCACTGGAGCCCAGGCATGAGAAGGCTTCTGTGTTGGATGTTGGTGATGACAATTCAGGTAAATGCTCTGCTTTTAATGGGCTGCCCGGGGAGGTGGTGGAGTCACCCTCCCTGGAGGTGTTTAAGGAAAGACTGGACATGACACTCAGTGCCATGGTCTAATTGAGCTGGCGGTGTTTGGTCATAGATTGGACTTGATAATCTCAGAGGTCTTTTCTAACCTAACAGATTCTGCAACTGTTTTTTCCCTGTTCTCACAAAACATGGCAAAGGGCTGGGGCTACCTCAGATTGCCTCTTGGTTGTGCTGAGCAGAACCAGAAAAGACAAAACTTTGCTGTTCCAGCCCTTGAAGGCTCCCCTTTGGCCTCATTCCCTTGGTCTCCTTGCAGAGCTACCCAATGTGGCTGGTACAACGAGGGCTGATCCCTTGGTAATCACTGTGATCTCCGTCTTCATTGTCATGGTGGGCATCCTGGGCCTGGTGGGCTTCTTGAGATACCGCCAGCACAACAACCGCATGGAGTTCAGGCGCCTGCAGGACCTGCCCATGGTGAGTCACACCTTCAGCCCAGCCTGGTGTGGGCTAGCTTGCCACTGACTGCTTTGCAGTTCTCCTTCTACTACACTAGCTGCTAGGTATTTGCAGCAGCACCAATGCTGATCACACACTCCTGTTCCTTCTTAGGTCCCTCTCCTTCCATCCAGGGTTTGAATCAAGACAGCAAGTCTCAAGGCTGGGCACTAAAGAAGCTCTCTGCCTTCCCCTCACTCTTCAGGGGAATGCTGAGAGGTTAAATAGAGAGAGGAAGGAGAGCTCCATCCAAACTTGTCCTGAAATGACACCTTCCTAACCTCTCCTCCTGTTTTCTCATATTTGCTTTGTGACTATGACAAAGCAATTCTATGCTCTGTCCCAGGGAGGTTGTCTGTCTGTCTGTCTGTGTTTGACCCTTTGGGAATATAAAAATATATGAGGGTTTCAGAGGCTGGACTAGCTCTGCGGAAGCTGCACGTAACTACCTGCGCTGTCTGGGACAGAGGAGTACTGCAGCTAGCAAGCAAGCTGACGCTGTTTCAAGCAAGCTGATGATGTTTCAAGCTGAGTGGAATTTTCAACAGCCAGGGTTTTCCATGTCCCTGCAGCAAGCAGGCAGTTCCTGCACACACCTCTTCTCTCCAAATGCTGCAGCAGGAGGGAGACTGACAGTCCAAAGATCCAGGAACTGCACAGTGACAGCATTTAGGTGGATGGCTGGGCAGATGGCCACGCTGTGACCATGTGGCTGAGAAGGCTGTGCTGCCTGCACAGCAGTCTCCCAGGCTGGGACCATGATGCCACTGTGCAGACATCTCATTAAAGCACCCTCTTCTCTGCTTCTAGGATGACATGATGGAGGATACCCCTCTCTCCCTCTACAGCTACTAGGCAACCAGGCTGTCCACTGCCCAGACGAAAAGGCCTTGAGGACTTGGTCCCAGACGATCTGCTGAGGAATGAGGGGCTGTGATTTGCACACAACTGAAAGATCCTTTTCAGATGGTTTTTGGTTTTAGACATTTTACATAGTTCAGTGTTGAAGTTTCTATGCTGCGAATCAGAGCCCAAGTCTGGCGCTTTTCTCCAGGCTCTCCTCAAAACAATGCCCTGAAGAGGTGTCTCCTCCTTTTAGTGTGGCAACCAATTAGCCAAGACAACCTTTGCCATGGTGTTCTGCATGGATCTCTTTTGTTCGTCTTGGTGGCTGCGGCTTTCAAAGGAGGTGGGCAAATGATCCTGACTAGGGCTCTTAACACTGGTGGTGTCAGCACAGTGCTAGCAAAGGAGACTGCTGTTTTCTGAGGGAGCCAAGGATGTGGAAGTCAGTTCTCTTGGGCTCCCTCTTGTTCTGTATTTTTAAGGTTGTTTGTTTTGGGGGTTCTCTTGCACTTTTTTTGTTCCTGTTTCAGCTTTAGTCCCAGGATTGGCATTGCCCATCCTGAAACACCTACCAGGAGGATAAAAGACTACTCTGCTTCCTTCCTACATGCATACCTTTTCTCTTTAACCAGGGAAAACAGTTTTGTGGCCACTGGAGAAGTGCCCCTGCTACTTGATGTTGCTTTGAAGTTGCTGGGAGGAAAATGAACATAATGTTAGCTTAGATCTTGATAGGACTCAGTCTAATGCCAATTAGACACACTAATTTGGTCTCACCAAAATTAGGAAACCATGTCTCCTACACTTGATGCTTTTGGCATACGTGTAAACTCCTTTCCCAGGCTCAGTAAATGCTTTTAGTCCATTTCCCTGCCTGGACTGACACAAGCCTTTCCTCAGGTTCCTCCCATTTTGATTCTAGCATCTGGTTGCTGGAAGCTGTTGTACAAAACTGGTACTTCACTCTCCCTTCTGTGCTATGCAAGGTCAAAGCTCCTCTGCTTTCTGATGTTGGTCTTTTGAGCCAGTTGGTGTCTTGTCATGAGGACAGATCCTGGATGTAGGTGCCTTCCTCCCCTTCCCTTTCTTGGTGTTAGGCTGATTGGATTCTGCACTTTTGCCTGAAAATATCACTGCTGTAGACTGCATCCAAGGCTCTTGAGGCCTCTCAAGGAAACCCACAGACCAAAGCCTCTGAGTGTAAGTCAGAGGATCTTTTGGTGCCCTTGCCTCAGAAAGACCAGAGTGTGTGTGTCATGTCAGTCTTCATGTAATTACACCTGCTCCTGTTTTCTAACTCACATTCGACTGCAGGTAAATGGAAACACATGCCTTCTCCAGAGTGTTTGATTTCTGACTAATCCAGTTGCTCCCTCAGGATACAGCAAGGGCTAGAGATTATCTGCCACATTGCTCTTACAAGCCTCAGTTTCTCCTCTCCTTTCAGTAGCAACATCGCTGAACCCCACAAAGGACAGATACCAGGCCTCACTTACAAAAGTACCTTTTTTTTTCCCAGTGCTGTTATTGGTTGTCGTAGCAGGGAAAGGGGAATTTCCCCATCAGCTGAGCTCTGGAAAGCCCAAAAATGGAGCAGAACCAGTCTGGGTCAAATAGATGAACTGGGTATGGCAGCAGTTCCTCCTCCCTGTGTTGCTGCTTCCAGAGTGGCTGACAAATGGCTGCAGTGCAGTTGGGGTTCAGCTGTTGGCTTTGGCCTTCCATCTGTGTATTGTAAGGATGCCCAGTAAAATAGGGAAGAAGGGTTGTTCTCTCCTATGATTGCATGAGAACTAAAGAGCAGTTGTCACAACTCCAAAGCTTTTGTATCGAGCATTGTCTGCACAGAGCAATCTCCCTAGCTACAGACTTGTTTCCCCTGCCGGAGGGCAGGGTGCTACTGGTTTTCGGCACAAAGTTGGCAAGTTAGTGGTGGAAAATAGAACTCCATCCTGGCTGGAACTGGTGCAGGCTGGCATATCTGGGAAGTGTCTCTGCACACAATCAAAAGGGCAGGGGCTGGTTGTTCTGGTTTCCCATGCATCGCTGTCCAGGGGAAAGGGGTGAGGAAGAAAACTCGCCCAACACCAAAGTGCAACTTTCTTTGTAAAATATGTTGATAGTGGATTTTTTTTTTCTGCAATAAAGTTACAAATGCCAAAAGTGTCTCGGTCCTCATACTTTCATTGCAAACATCTAACTGAAAAGCTTTTATAGATCACAATGTATCCTGTGATATAAAAACAGCAGCAGTTTGGGGCACAAAGACTCACAGAGCTGATAACTAAAAAATGCCAGACAGCTATGAACCATAGCTCTGACAGTTCAGAAGGACACCACCCCCTGCCTGTGTTCCTTCTTGTCAGGGTCATTCCTGGTCTGGGTTGACTGAGATTAATTTCTGTACAATTAAATCAGATTAGAAGTGTCTTAGAAAACCATACTAGACCAAATAATATAATCTACACCCTTAGACTCCCTTCCTTTGCCTCTGATTGAAGATATTCTCATGTTGTCAACTCTAACCCCAAACCTTGTTTACAGAAATATCCTGAAACCCAGCCTAATCCAAACCTAAGTAGCATCATCTGTCATGCTTCTTTCTATAGTACAGCAGACAAAGCAAATTGAAAGGCACATACTTCTTTTTGTTTACCTTTATAGCTGTTTTGAACTCTTCCCTTCAGAGCTCAGACCTGCAGGGAAGTAAGTGCTCAAAAGCCCAGCTTCTGCTACAGACCTGGTAAAACTGAACTAATAGTCTCTCATAGCTGTTAGAATACTTTGGTAAAATCAATCAGCTCATGTCATAGACTGTTTGTGTTAAAGATTTTCTGTTGCAAAAGCAAAATGTCGTGAGTGAAACTACTTGGTAATTTGGCTTATGCTGTTTTCTGAAGAGTTCCCACAACAAATCTAGGCAAGCAAATCCTTGGAAGACCTAGAGCAAGGGGACAACAAACAAAGACTTGGTAGCCTAGCAAAGTGCTTGCTGAGTAATCTGAAGACACGAGGGTGAACTCTAAACCCTGCAGACACTTCAGTCCTGTCCGAACATAGTGTCAGGAAAATCCACCAACGCCAGAGGTTTATGTCCAAAAAGGAGACAGAGAAGTCCTTCAACTTTATTCGAATAAAGGGAGAGAGCCCACCAGGGCACACACCCGTGGGATTTTCTCTCAAGGTTTCGGAGGGCACAGCCTCCCTTTTATCCCAAACTCCCGGCTGCATGTTGCCCTCTTCCTTTCCCCACTGGCAGAGGTACTGGGAAGGTACGGCCTTCCCGAACCACCTACCCCATACCCCCCCTTGTACCTACTGTTTTACCCCAAAGTTCAGAAGTTCAGGCTTGTGCAGACCTATGTCTATTTCAGGAACCAAACTGTCTGGGCCTGGTATTGAACCTGCTGCTTAAAGTCAGTAGAGGCATTAAAACCCATTTCAAAGACGTTAACACCCATCAAATTGTTTATAAAGACATTGGCACACATCTTTCTTCTCAATACAACCATACAAAACAGAATCACTAAGTAATAGAACAAACATGCCACAACTAAGCCAGTCTTCTCAGGTCTAAAGTCAGCATTATTCTGGTGGTTTATGTTGGAGTTTTCCCTGTTCTGCCTTTTTACCACCAAACCCACTCAGAGCTGATTCATTCTCTGCTGAACAAACTGCGGAACTGCCTTGTTGGAGAGGTAGCACGGAGCCGGGGCTGGGTTAGCTGGAGAAGCAGCAGCAGGACAGGCTTGTGCAGGCAGCCACCCCTGGGACAGACGAAGCTTTGTGCCTTTGCCCAGCCGAGTTCTGACCTTCCAGCCAGATGGTACAACCTCTTAGGTGGCCAAGTTTGGAGATGGACCATGGGCCAGTTTTGTGGGCTTCACCCTTCCTGTGCAGCAAACAGAAACCAACTGTTGCCAACTTCTGCATTTCTCCTTGAACATAGCTGTTGCCTCTGATGGGGTTTAGTTTTCATGCCTCCTAAGCTAAAGCACAATTATATTACTAAGTAGCAAGGGACCAAGAATCAACTGAATCACTTAGGTTTAAAGTTAAATAGACTGGACAGAAACCCAGGCAAAAGAAAAGCAGAGTTGGAGACGTATCTGCCTCCTCTACCCTCCCCATATCCTCTCTCCAGACCCATGTTTTGGAGGGAAGGGGATTTGAGAAGCTGAAAAGTGACAGTCCTAGACCTGCTGTGCCATGGGTGGGGCTACCTGATTTTCATGCCATTTCTCTGCCCACTCAGTTGTCCTTCATGGCTCAGTGTCTGTATTTCAGCTTTAGACACTGTGTATTTAACCATAATCTCTGTAAATAAGACTACAGAGGGTGTTCAGAGACAGAAAAACTGCCACGAGGATCACTGGAGTGGACAAGGCAGTGTGTGGGTCTTGTAAGACCAACCGTCCCATAAGGCTTTCCCACGGATAAGTCTCCTGTGCTTGCTACCACTTAAAACAGAATGAAAAAGCCATTCCACTGATCCAAGGAGCAGGAGTGCAGAAGCAAGCCAGGGAGGCAGAGCAGTATATTTTCAGTAATGAAGGCTATGAAATGACACAGAACCTGGAAGCTTTTACTAGCCAGTGTTCTTCTTACACCCGGGGGAGAACAGAAATGCCTGTTGTCATTTCCCAGACACCTGTGAAGGAAACAGCAGGCTGCACACCTCCACATTACTTATACTTAATTTTCTATAACTACATCAAATCAGCATAAATGTGGATTTGGCACTGGGGGAGGGGGGCAGTTTTTCTCAGTGTACCTCCTGAGCCTCTGCCCGTGATGTTCCCGTGTACTCGCTACCTCTGCTTTGCTGCACAGCAGAAGTGAGACAGGAATCTTATTTCCAATATTCCTTTCCATCCCCCACAAAGAAAACAGAAATCGTGTTGGATTTACTGTCCATAAAACAGCCAAATTTTCAGTTCTACTGATACATATCTAAGTGATAAGCAAAGCTGGAAGACCATGACTGAAAATATAAAAGTCTCCCAGCAGTTTCCCAAAATTGTTTGTGGTTTGGTTTGTTTTAATCTCCCAGAACTTTGTAACATAACAATGGACTTCAAACTTCCCCACCCAAACACATTTGAATGAAGACTCTTCCTCACTTTAATGCTACTGGGGTCATGTTTCCTCACAGATCTGAGAAAAATCAACCTTCATCCAGAGCACAACTTCAAAACAATCTCAAAAGATAAAGCACTTAGAACCTCCCAGAAGAGGACCATCTAATTGTGCCTGGTGATACGGAGCTTGTGAGCTAGATCCCCCACCACAGTTAATTCTGCAGCATTGGCGAGATTTTATAAGAAATCATTAACTATTACACGAAGGAAGCATAGATAGGTTGTGCATTTTGAAAGACAAAGGGATTGATTTATTCATCTGCTTGACAGCCTGCAGTCTTCCTTGTGCTAGTTCCCACTTCCTGTCCAATAAGTACACTTGAAAGACACACTCAACACAGGTCTGCTTCACATGCCCCAGCAGTTTAACAATGGTTAAAGCCTCTGTTCCTCTGTAATATTTTTCCTACTCAATGACGCATCAGCCAAATAACCCCCTGAACCACAAAACCAGCTTGATCTTGATCAGACTGACAGTGGTCACAGCTGCAAGAAAACAAGTACATGTTTGTTCCTACTGTTCAGCTCCCTCTCTGCTTACAGGTAGACCAGGTTCCCCACCCACAGTTCAAATAAAGAGCTAAGTAAGTTACCACAGGTATCCTCCCAGTCATAAAACAAGTCTCCCTGTGATGAACTGCCCAGAATTAATATATCCCTGCAGCAGAAGCCTTTTGCTAGCTCTCTTTGAACTACAGTGGAACATCTGCTGACAATCTCCCTCAGGGTAACTTCTCCCTTGTTTTAATCCTCTCTCTTTTTCAGAAGTACACATCGGTTGCCACAGGAGGACTCTCACAAGCATTAGAGTGTTTCCTTTCACTGGTCTTTCTTGGGACCAGTAGGAAGAGGGTTGATCAGTTAGCCCTGTATTTTAAGTATTTTCTTACAAAATTGCTGTTATCCTGAAGCTTTCAATGCTCAATTACAGGTTCTGCTTGGGACAAGACAAGATTCGTGGGTTCTTGAACATGACTTTCAGCCAGATTTAGACACTCAGTGGATTCTGATTGAGAAGAGTTTTACTGGGGACAGCTGCAAAATTAGCAAAATGTTTCTTCGTGCTAATCCTGGCTATGCCTTCTGATCACACAGGCAAATAAACACACTAACATAATCATTGCTTCAATTTCCCTTCTGATAAGTTTAGGGGCAGGATGAGAAATTTTGCCTACTTTTTCAAAAGGATCTCAATATTTTTAGGTGGAAGGCAACTGTGGACAATACTGTTTGTAACTGTCTAGCAGAAAGGGAACCTGTTTTCACAAAGGGCTTAGAGAAGCACTGGGAAAAGAACTCCCTTTATTTTACAGAATCTAAGCTGGTGTCATTCATTCACCTCTTCTCCTTCACCAGACAGCAATTCTAAAATTAAGTTATCTCAGAGGGAAATGGAATAAAAAAATTTTAAACCACATAAGGAAATTTCACAGGGCCCTTTTTTTTTGCCACTGTGGCACTCTATTCTCATAAAACAAACCAGCAACCTCCCCTTTACGGGCGTCATGGAATTTTCTGTTCAAACAACAAGATTTCTCCACCTGTTTTGTGCCACACAAGAGGAAGCAATTTACCAGCACTTGTCAAGTCAGCTGCTCCATACTGAGTCTTGACAGGATAAATCTATGGTCATTCTATATCTGTTCTGTTCTTGCTGTGCATAGTCTCCCTAAAAGGAAAAATCCAAGCCTAGCTCTACATCCCAGAGCTTTAGATAGCCAACAGTTTAAGCACAATGCAACATAACTCAAAACTTACAGTACAACTGGGAGAAAAAAACTAAACATTTGAAGCCATTAGTAGAGAAAACACACTAAATTCTCTCAATTTGTTCCGGTGCACCAAGTGAGAGCTCAGAGGACAGGATCACACATCCCATCCCCCGGGAGAGGGCTGAAGCAGAGGAATTCTCTGACCTTGGAGGAACACCCCCATTGCAGCCAAGCACCACAGCATCTCTCCGTCTGCAAGACAGCTGGCAGCTGCCAAAGCTGATTGACAAAGCACAAATACAGGCCCTGCACCAGTGTCTGCCTCCTGCAGAGAAAGAGCAGAACACACAGCATGGTGTTGAAAGGGTAGAAGGGGCAGGTCTGAGCAAGGGGGCATGAGATGGCAAACAATAGCTCAGGTCTCTGGCAGAGTGTGGGACTGGGCAGGTCTGTGAATGATTTATCAAAATGGCTGTTTCCCTTTCTGGAGTTGCCTTCCTTGGGTCAGCCCCACACATCACAGCTTCCACTTGTGGAAAATGCAGGGAACAGACAAGTCAAGAAGAGTTTGCCCACCCAGGGAAGCCAATATTCTTTCCATCGTTTAGTTGTTCCCGGCCGTAAAGAGTGCATCTTTTAGTTAACATTAAAGGTCACGCAGCTCTAGCCCAGGCAGGTCACTGCTGAGATCATCACTCCAGCTATTTCTAGCCACTTCTCCAGCACTGCTTTCTGCCAGCTCAAAACACAGCCTGGGGATATGTGTACAATCTACACCAAAAGACCAAAGAATTATCCTTCCCCAGCCTTCTAACCCCATGTGCCAGACCTGAGAACAACAGCAGTCTGTGTCTATCCCCTCCAGCGCTTCTGGTCCAGTGTGGTCTGCAATCGTCTCAAACCCTATTAAAAACATCCTCATTTATCTCCTACTGAAACAGAAATACCAACAAGCATCCTCACAAGCTATGTAAACTCAAATAAAAACAGGTGCCCGTGGTTCCAAGTGTCCTACACTAACAAGCTGCCAACACAGCTGCTGGGTGCCCCTGCCATAATAACCCCTGCAGGGTTTCTGATGCTACTACGATATAAATATTTACTACTAATACTGCAGGTAACAGTACAGCAACAGGTAACTAGCTGCTCATTATTAAATGAGGGGGTTTGCTTGAACATTTGATCATCGAAGCTCTATATGAGAGTCCCCACCTAGCACGTGCCTCAGAATAAATGTTAGAGAAAATCTTAACCCTTTGATGGGACATGCAGGCTCCTCAGGCATTGCCCTAACAGCAACCTGACATGTTACAACTTCATCTACAAAGCAGTTAATTGTAGCAGGTTTGCTAGTGAAGTCTGAATCAGCAGGATTGGTAAATTGGAAAAACAGCACACAGGGCAGTTTAACATGCCTTACAGCCTCCATTCACAAGAATCTTAAGCATCTTATTAAAGTAGGGCATGAATTTTTTTCTTTTAAAGGAACATTAGCCCTTTGTTCCTGATTTCTTTTAATGCTAAGTGTTAATGCAAACACAAGGGGGTTTAATATCCAAAAAGCAAGGCATAATGCCAAAAGGATGAAGAGGCTGAGAAGCAAACCTTCTTGAAGTGAGCAATTTTCACCTTCTCACTGGCTGTGTGTCAGCACCAAAACAAAAATGGAGCCACATTAAAAAATGGTATCTTGGCACCGTCACAGGAAGTGATAAGTATCATAATTGGCCCTCACATGCAGCTTTTCGTTACCCTGACACTACACGGCGAGGGAGGATGAAAGAACAGACAGGCACACACATGTTACCTCTGTCCTGGCATAGCAATACTGCTCTCAGAACAAAGTTTTAAGTCTGGCCCAAGTGCTAGGCCACTACTCCAAACTGTACTGTCTTCCTGCCTTTAGGTGCCTAATACTCAGCCCTACCAGCAAAACTGGGCCCAGCAAGAGCCTCTCATCCATATGACCTCTGGAATGCCCTGAACAGTAGAGCTTTGTCATACACATGACAGCGGAAAACCCTTCCAGGTTCTTAAGATCCTGAGGATGTAGGATCCAGCCACACTTACCTTCAGGCACCTCAATCTCCATGGCACTGGAAAGCTCATGGAAGCTGAAATGTCTGAGGTGGGAACCTCAGCCAAAGATGGAGAAAACCACTCTGCCTCTCTCAGCAAGTTCTTGCTTCTCTCTAAAAGAAACGAAAAAAGCAGCAGATTAGGCCAAAAGTTCAAGGATAAACTTGCTGAGTCTAAGCGCCCTCTGTCTACCTTTTGTGACACCTGTTAGACGTGGAGAAACTGCTGTTACTCTGATTTAATAGCATTTTCTTATTCTTTTATGGGCGCAAGCAGTGGCACAAGGCAGCAGAAAACAGGTTCCATGACAGGCAAGAAAACATATTGGCAAAAATGTTCAGGCCTTGGATTTCACCTCTTTGTGGCACCAACAGCTCCAGCCAGCTCCACATCATTCAGGTTTCAAACATGAAGAATCAGCCACCTCATTTCTGCTCAAAGCCACAGTCACAATGCCAAACCCTTCCCATACAGTGGTCAGTTTGTGCTGGAAAGGGACAACAGGACACCGGACCTGACCATGAGATCTCTAAACCAGAGGCTGGAAAACCATACCCCAGACTGTTAGTAATGGAGTAAGTGTGCAATCGTTCCTATGATCTCTTCTTTCCCTGCAGGTGCCACGGATGTTACTTCCTTCCGGAAGAGACTTTTCACTTGATCTTTCAGATCAAAGACTGTAGACCTGATTGAAAGATAACATTGACAGTCCCTTACGCTCAGCAATGCCTAGCGGAACAGTTACTGGGGGTGGGGATGGGGTGGGCACCACTTTGATGGGGTTTCCAGCAGTCGTGCCTCACGCAGCAGAAGGCAGCTCTGCTGAGCAATTCCGTTGTGTTTTCAGAGATGAATGGTCTGGCAGTAGAACCTCTGCCTCCCCACCTAGCCAACATTGTTCTCTCGGTTGTGCCAGCACAATTTTTTCCTGCAGCAGCACTGTGAACCACACCACTTCAGGGGAAAAAAAAACCAACAACAAAAAAGCCCAAACAATGACGCACTTGTTAGAACCAGCTCGGCTCCCTGATTGGATTTACAGCACGCCAACAACTGCAGCGGCAGAAATTCGGGAGGCAATGTGTTGTGAGGCCAGGGCAGGAAAATGCAGAGAGATGGGAACATTTTAAGCTGATGTTGACAGCACAGACAAAATATCATGAAATCAGAGCTTAACAGGTGGGAGAGTGACATAATAAGGGAAGGCATTAGGTTTTTATAGAAAGAAATAGGGAATCAATATTTAATTACAGTAGATCTACAAAGAAGTTCCATTATTGAAAACATCTCACCAAGTTGATACTATATTTTTTATCAAAGAAAACCTAATCATGAATCTACACTGACCTCCAGACTCAGTGTTCACCAATACTTCCGCACTAATAAAAATAGACATTTATATGCTTATGGTCAAGACCTAGAAAGATCAGAAAAACAGACAAGGAATTAAGATGTCCTTTAACTCCATTACAGTTACCAAATTGCCATGAGTGTTCAAACAATTTGTGTGAGTCTCTCTCTCTCACATTAGGTTCCTACCTAATGCAGAGCAATCGTTCTTTGCCAGGGTCAGAAAAAGGTTTCAAGAGCTGTGGATGGAAAGCAGAAGGAAAATCCCTTCTGTTACAATCAGGACAACATTGTGTCTTTGTCATTTACTGTTGTGGAGAACAATGAGAACTAATGATCCTTTTTGTATAAATGCTTCATGATGACACCAAAGCACAACGTACCCCACGTGACATCAGCAATAACCTGAGGGGGATGAATGAGACTGTTGTGTTTTTCCTAATAATAGAAAAAAAAACACAAAACCATACCCGGGACACAGACACCTCACAGAGACCTTGCTGCCTTCCCCCAGGGAAGTGATCCATATCCTCTGGAAGCTGTTTTACTGCAGCACAAAGCTCTTGGGGGGAGAGAATGCTGGAAACAGGGACATGAATTCTCGGCCAGACGTGTGACAGTTCGGACATCAGGCAGCTGTCCGAGGGCAGCTGGGGTTGGACAGAGGATACAATGAAACAGAGCCAGAAAGATCTAAGGATCCTCAACAAGGAAGCTGAGATGTCACTCATTTCTCTCCAGGGAGCCCGTCAGAGCCCTCGGGTAGGGGTGGGGGAGAGCAAGGGCCATGCTAGCGGAGGTTTGAGGCACAAACAAAGCCAGTTCCCACCAGCCGAGCTCGGGGAGAAAGGAATGTGAGGGATGGGGAAACTGGGAAGGAATTAAGAGCTCAGGCATTTCAAATGATCTCCTCTTCTTAAACGCACCAATCATTTCAGTCATTGCAGTAAAACGCAAGTAAAGTACTGTCCAAATAGCAGCCAGGAGACTGCCCTGTGTGGGAGACAGCACCACTCCTGATTAAACAGGGCAGGTGAGGTGGCTCAGGGAACAGCTCCAAGGACAGCTGTGAAGGGAACAGCAGGTACCCCTTTTCCACGCCTACGTGGAATGAGCAGATGATGCCAACCCTCAGGACACAAACACCTCAGTAACTCTGTTGCCATTCCGAATCATAGAATACCCTGTGCTGGAAGGGACCCACAAGGATCGTTGAGTCCAACTCCTGGCTCTGCATAGGACAACCCCAAAAATCACCTTTGTGTCTGAGAGCATTGTCCAAATGAAATCTGGCAGGCCCAGTGCTGTCACCCCTTCCCTGGGGTTCACCCCCTTCATGAGCTGCCTCAGAAGGACTGAACACTCTGCCTGCACTTAGCCAGAGATCAGCTCCAGGAGAGGGCAGACATTTAAGTCATACCTGCCTCAAGCTTTGCCAGTTGAGGATTTAAACGGAAGACCCCACCTCACAAAGCTGGCAAATCTGCTGCCTTCTGCATCAGTAACGCCGGAGCCACACATGGAAATGAACTGTGCTCCACAGGCAGGTACAAAGGAGAGATAGCAAAGAGAATGGCAGGATGAGAGACCAGTCCCCAGCACCTCTGAGCTTGTCAAGCCAGTGCCTGTGGAAGCAATTGCCACAGCAAGAGCTGTCCTGCAGAGCTCTGAGCAGCTGCCAGCCAGCAGCACCCTCCTGTGACACATTCCTGCAGCTCCCGGGCAGCAGCTCGGGAGCTGCACCGGTCCCTGCAGCAGCTCTGGTGGCATACGTGGACCTGGGCATCCCCAAATTCCCTGAAGGGGTACCCCTTCCACCTGATGTGGCCCAGCCTCTGTCAAGTGCTCCACACTTCCATCCTGAGTTTGTACAAACTGCAAGATTGTGCTCCCTCAGACTGAGCTTTGTGGCTGCTCAGCAGATCTAGTACCTGAGAGAGAGGGGGCAATCACTTCCAAGGGTTTTCCAGAGGCAACCTCTGACCCAGCACAGCATGAAGCCCTTCGGAAAAATCTCAGAACAACTGAGAAAAAGGAGGGAGCTGGACATATAACACACCACCATTGGCCAACACCTCGTATTTCCAGCACCAAAGATGCAAAGCCCTTTCTGCCTTGTATTCAACTCTTTCTACTCACTTGTTGAGCAGGGAGATGGAGCTACCTTGTGCCAGGCTACACTGTTGTTTCTTCAACAGGACTTCAGAAATCTAGACAAGAAGTGAGCCGTGTAAGAGGCTGTCAGTACTTTGGTTTCTCTGGCTTTACTTTCACTGCTTCCTAGTTTATGGATCTGCTCCTGCTGGAGCTCTTTCTCCTGGTTTAGTCAATTCACCGACGGAGATAGTCAATGATGTGAGTGGAGGGGCAGAAACATATTTTGTAAGAGGATTACTTATAATTTAGTCCAGGAAAGAACATAGTTACTGCTCTGGTTCAACTTCACAAACTGGAAATACAGGGAGATCTGGAAAGAATAAACCGTAATTCTAAACAACACTGATGAGATCGTTCTGCCCTCCCAATACAGAAGGCATGGATACAATAAGGAAGAACCCTTGGGGTACTAGAAGATATAAGGAAACTCCACAAAGCAAAAAATTTGCATTATCTGAGGTAGCTCTGTCCGCAAGAACTTGCATATTTGGTGTCCTGAACTTCATAAAATCCAGGACTACAGGCTGGAGAACATTGCACAAATACTATACAGATTACAATAAGCAGCTATAAAGATTAGCGTAAGGAGATCCAAACCTGAGGCTTGGTCTGCAGTACGGCAAGTGCATTGGTAGGGAACAGGGAAGCTGCAAAGAACGTGTGCTTTCAGACGGGGAAGGAGGAAGAATTGCCAGCACAGAGGCCTCACTGTTTCAGTGAGCAGCACCCACCCACAGGGACAGGTGGGGCTTTCCCACAGAGTGCGAGGACAGGAAAACACGCCTAATCCCTGGCGGTGTAACAGGGACGGGCACAAGGCCGGGAACATCGAGGAGACCCCGGCTGGACTGGGTTGGCTGAGCATGCTGGGACATGGAGTCCCCTCCGGGGGGGCCGGCGCGGAGAGGAGGGCGCCGCGCACTACAACTCCCGGGGTGCTTTGCGCACCGCACCGTCTCCTAGGAGACGCGCAGATGCGCGCCGGGGGTCCCTCCGGGCCGGAACTACCGCTCCCGTGGTGCCCCGCGCGGCGCCGCCGCCGCCGCCATGGAGCGGTGCGTGGCGGAGCGGCTCCGCGGCGCGCTGGGCCCGCTCGGCCTCGAGGCGCACGCCTTCAAGGTAATGACGTCACGATGACGTCATCAGACCACGTCATTGC
>VZTI01004801.1:73039-88226 GCA_013397865.1 Struthidea cinerea
AGCGCGGGGCAAGGTGACCGGAGCGGCAGCAGCTGCTCAGGCCCTTGGTGCGGGCCCCTGAGCGGCGGGGTCGCGGGAGTTACGTAATGACACATCTGGCCCAGCAGACGGCAAAGTCCTCTAGGCAAGCTTAAATTTTAATCAGAGTGTGGAAGCACCTGTCTGTAGAAGTGCTGGCCACCTCAGCCGCTCCTAAATGGCCTCTGACCTCTGTTCTGTGCGTGGAAGGGGCCTCCCTACAGCCTCTGCCACTGTCCCCTGCTCAGCTCTAAACGCGGGGGCTCCTTCCTTGCCCGCCCCAGGGCAATCTGCAATAAATCAATCTGCAATATCGAATACAACTCAATCTGCAATAAACGTGCCCTTCCCTTGGGGAGTGTTGTATCTGTCACCTGAAGTGTTTGTATCTCCTGCTATGATCTCGTTTGCATAAAAAGTACAAGGCAATGAGGTGATGAGAGAGGTAATGAGAGAAGTGCCTCCAGAATTTGGAAAGTTTAATGCTGCTTGCCTAAAACACATCAGCAGAATTCGGGGCAGAACCCGGATAAAAAGACTGTAGCTACCAGAAGGGAAGTCTTTTAGCCCTGTAGCTCTCTTTAGTTATAATTCTGACACAGCCAGCCCTCGTGCACTGACTGATGCTCACTGGGAAACCAGCAAACCTTAGATTCACATCTTTCTAATTCTTTGTAACATCTCAGTTCAGCACCTTAAGAGCCACAAAACTGATTAAACTTAGAGGTTCATATAAGAATGTAAACTTTAGAGTGAATCTAGTTTTTGTTCTGTGTTTCCAGACGGGTGGTCTGGCAGCCACTGCCACCTGCAGAGTCACTTTCAGAGTAATTTCACTGATTATTTAGAATAAGCAGTACGTTTCATTTTCAGACTTAACGTTACATTACTCAGCATCTCTCTGAAGATTAGACCTAGCCTTTGTGGCACCCCGGGAGAGTGGGAGTTGTCATAACCTATGGAAAGTTTAATGTTACTGTGCAGGGCATTAGGAGTGGGGTGCAGGGGGTTTTGGCCATTTCCTCCGGCACTTAGCAGTTGCTGGTCTGAGCCCTGTCCTCCTGGTCGTGCTTCCTGCTGCCCTGGCTTGATCTCTCATTTCTGGACTGTGTTATAACATGTCCAGCCCTGTAATCAAATATCCAAATGTGCCTGTCTCATAATCCACATGCTACTGGTAACGTTTTTGGGGGGTTTCAGCACTGCAAGAGCTTCACATCCTTCATTCCACACAAGTGTTTCCTGCAGAAGAAGTAAAACATGGGACTTGTCACACAAAACAGAAGCACCAGTTTCTTTCTGGCCCAAGATAAGAAAAAAAAACCTGTGAAAGCTTTATCTGAACCAAACCATCTGATTTGCATTGGCAAGACTGATTGCTCATACTTCCCTCTGGGTTTCTGAACAGAGCTGGATAAAGGGCAGACTGGAGCTGAATGCTGTGTGTGATTCTTAGCTCACAGCTCACAGCACAGCTTCCCCAAACTGTGAATCCTGGTGTGCAAAACAACTTGGTTTGAAAGGAAGGCCCTGGGCAGGCTGCCCATCTGGGTTGCAAATGAAGGGGGCTACAGTTATTTCCACTTTTTTGCATTTCTGCATGTCCATTAGAATGGTGTCCCTGTTCTAATGGAAATCTGTGTTTCTTTGCTGAAGGTTGGGTGGTACAATGCTGTTCTCCAGCCAGCCTTCCACCTCCCCTACCCAGATGACACACTGGCCTTCGTGGTCCTCAGCACACCTTCGATGTTTGACAAGGCCCTTAAGCCTTTTGTGAACAAAGAACGACTAAAAATAATCAGGGATCCTGTGGATCAGTGCATTTCCCATCATTTATCACGTGTGAAGGAGGTAAGAAGCCGAAATGCCGAGTCCTTTTAGTGTTGTGGCACATAACCAGGTGGGTTGAGCAGCAGACAAAGCCCTGCAGGCTCCTGCCCTGCTCTTTGGGAGGGTGAAGCATTATTCATGAAGGTGGGATTATCAGGAGGCTGTTGGCTGCCTCTGGATTACATCCTGCAGCTGTGAGGGAGCTCTCCAGGCACAGGCTGAATGCCCACGGCCTCAAACCTGCTGATAGAATTTGGCAGCAGGATGCGGAAGTCTGCAGGCTTCATATGTGCCTGATTTGCTGCCATCCAGCAGTTCTGGAGTGGCAAAGCTTTTTCTGTGAGCCTGGGCTGATGTTTTCAAATCTTCCCAGAAATTCCCTGACCAGAGGGTGGATGTCATGTTTGATTACGAGATGCTGCCGAGCCGAAAGCCCAAGTTCCTGGCACAGACAGCTGCCCACGTTGCTGGAGCTGCATATTACTACCAAAGGAAGGATGTGAAGCTTGATCCTTGGGGGAAAAAGGTGAGGCAAAAACATGGTCTGGGAAGAACCACTAAGCTACAACCACTGAATTGTACAACGATTGTTTGCTCACTAGTCACTAGTTCATCTTGCAGGAAATTACAAAGTTCAGATCACATACAGGTCCATAAAGTGTTTCAGGTGGGAACTGGAAGCTTCCAAGAATCTTCACTGTGGTAGGGAGATGTGCATGGAGAGAAATATCTTGATCTGTTAAACCTACTTAGATAGAAGAATAAATGGCAGTGTAAAGGAAAAACTATTGCTTGGAGCATTACAAATTGGGCTGGGGGAGGGGGGGAAATGCACTATGGTTAATGTCTGTGTTAGATTTTCAGAAAGGAACCTGTCCCTACATTCCAGGGAGGTGTGTGTGTGGGCACAGGAAAATGGGAATGAAATGCAGTGCTTCGAGCCACAAGTTCAGGAGGGAGTTTTCCTTTCTGCTCTGTACAGCACTCCAACAGAGAGCTGGGAGTGTGAGAAGCATCTGATGCTTTGAGCTCTAACCTTTATTAGACACAAAGTGAGGCAGCCTAGTTATATTTTTTTTTTTTCTTCCAGAAGATCTTTGGCGTGTGTATCCATCCCAAGTATGGCGGCTGGTTTGCCATCCGGGGTCTCCTCCTCTTCCCAGACATCCAGGTGCCGTTCCTGGAACAGCCCTCCCCTGTTGACTGTGTGAGCACGGAGGAGAAAAGGATTGAGTTGCTGGAGCTGTTCAATTTCCACTGGCAGGACGGCCGCTACAGGGACATCATTGAAGTGAAGGAAAGGTACTCGGAGGAGCAAAAAGCCTATTTTGCCACTCCTCCAGCCGAGAGATTGCGGCTGCTGGGGCTCTCTCACAGGAAGCGCAGAGAATCACGTTTCACTGACTAACCGGCTCCGTGGAGGGCAGAGGGCAGCAAAGGGTAACTCATGAGCACCGGCTTTTCCCGGTGCCGAGAAGGAGGAGGAGGAGGAGGATGGTTATGCTGATACAGAGATGGCAAATCCGAGCAGCCTCAGTGCGAACATCAGCTTCCCAGAGAGGGGCACTGCTCCGTGGTCTGGGGGGAGGTGGGAGCCGTCCGTTCTGTGCTGTTGCTGATATGGGGTGTTTTTTGGGGAGCCCGGGAAGATGCCAATTAGCCTTTGGTTGGGAATAGTTCAGACACCCTGGAAACTTTAAAACTCGTGCTGCTCGTTAGAGAAATCGCTTTTGTTCTCAAGAATTTTCTTTCCAAATGTTCTGGTTTTATTCTTTGCAAGTGTAAAAAAAGTTCAATCATGGTACTACTAAGTTTGGTTTTGTCTAAACTCGGGGCAGGGACTTTTTTAGATGTATCCATAATTTTATTATCCTGTGTCATGACTCTCCCTAGGGAATAGATGTCCAGTCTTTTCAGTCTTGCCTAGGTCACACTTAAGCATTTATCCATTTATAGAGCAGCTGACTGGAATATTTGGAAAGATGCTGAGTAGTGTCTGTATGAGTGGAGTTTTCACTCATGTTAAGATAACTGACTAAAAAAGACAATTCTCGGGGCCTTTTCTACAGTAGACCACGTTTGTGTTTGAAGTATTTTTCATTGCCAGCACATAGCACACCCCCCACAGTTACTGCCACAGCTTCCTGGTGTGCTTTCTGTGTGGGGAAGGTTGTAAACCTGCACACACGTAAAAGCCGTGGCACAAAGCCTTGTCACATGCACAGGCAAACAAGGAGAGAAGAAAGGAAAATATTAATAACATTCATGTTACTTATATTGCTGGATAAAACATGTTCAGACAGAAATACAACATTTTTTACCTGACTTTGTCCTGTTATATTTGTTCAGAGGCTACAACAGCACTGGAAATCCAGAATTAATGTCTCTTTGAGCAGTTTGAGGCTCAGAACTTGTTAAAATAATATTATACATTGAAATAATATTTTGTGGGAGTTGTTCTAGTAGACTGCAGTGCAGTGCTGCAAATGGACAAGCACTTTTTTCCTTTGATGGTATCAACATGATGATGAAGAAATACTCACTTTGCAGAACTGAGCCCTTTCTTTTTCTGTTGGGAGTCTTCAAACCTTTTGGAGACTCCAGCACGGGGGTTGCCCTCACAATAAGTCGCTGCTTCGTACGGTTTCTCACAGTCTCTACAGTAACTCATTGTAATCCAAATTCAGGATAACAAGTTTGCTTCCCTGTAAACAGAGTAGTGAGCGTGTGATCACTGGGTTTGTTCACTGCATTTGCTGTTACAGAAAAGTCTTTGTTGCTTCCCATGCTTTGTTCACCTCTGACTAAGGCAGACACCTGACTTAGTGTGTGATAGAGGTATTGTGATTTTTAATTTAAGTGAAAGAATGAAATTTGTTTAAATTCTGTTCTTTTGTTACAGAATTGCTTCTGGTTGAAATTTGTTTGATGTTTCAGAACTTTCCAACTGAACTGTAATTTAACAGGGGTTTGAGCTAATGGCTCATATTAGTAACAAAGACAAAATACTGATTCTCTTAGAAGAATAAATATAGATTGGAATAATCTATCTTTTTACATTACAATTTAAAGTACAAAATATTTTGATTTTTTGGCATTGATTTCTTAGAAATATTTAATATTTTGTCTTAATTTATTAAACAGATTACTATGGCCATTGCATTTCGATTTCTGTAATTTATTTCTCTTCAAATGGTATTTTGGTTAATAAAATATACAAAGTTGTAAGTAAACCTCAGTACTCAGTGTTTTTATTTAAACAATGCAGTTCTTAACTTGTGGAGAACTCAAAATGTTTAAGTGAGAATCAATCATGGTGTTTTTAATATCCTGAAAAGAGTGAGCTACCTAAGAGACACACAGTCCAGTACCTGAAAAATAAGGAAAAAATTGGTTATCTTAGCAGAAGTTGGCAAACTATTATCACAGGCCCATCTGGGATATAAAAAAATAAAACATCCAGCACAGTATGAGTAAGTCCAATAAAGGTTTATCTTTCCCAGGTCATTTCAGCAAGAGCATTTAACAGCAAGCACATGACAGTGCACTTTTCATTTCTTCCTCTGTTCTTACAGTAACAAAAGTTGCATGTCCAGTGAGACATAACTGAGGGACTTTTCTCTCAGTAGCATTAAAATAATACCTGTAAGTACTGGAATTTTTACTGGTTAAAACCTATTAGCAAACACTGAGTCACAGATCCATGTTCCTTCTGCTTCTGGGAGTACAGTTGTGTCAGGCAGAACAGAGTACAAATATTTAGCAATATCCATTCCTACTACAGTGACTTTGGAGTGGCTTGGATTGGGCATTACTTTCTTTCTCTTAGCCAGGTCACTGAGATCCACAGCTGCAGTGAGCAGTTTTCTCCCCTTGCTGGTTGGAATGTAATGGCCTTTGTCTTATAAAACTGCAGTTTGAGAACCTGTTTGACTTATCTCGTCTCTTGGGACAAGACCAGACATGGTGAGGAATGGATCATCCTTGGATCCTGAGGCATTCTTAGTTTCAGCACTTGCAAATGTCAAACTTACTTAATCGCAAATACTTGGATAGATTTACTAGTTCAAGTATCGCATTTTACATCTTTAGGCAAGTTTTTCTCTAAATCCTGGTTTTTAAACATTTATTAAAGACTCTTCCTCAGTATAACCAGTAGGGTGAGTATTCAAGAGCCGAACAGGAAAAATAAAATAAAAGAAATTAAAAACTATTTGAATTTAAATTCAGTTTTAGCAACAAAGTATTCAGTATATTTCAAACTACTAAAATAGTTTATGGAGAATTAACAAATTTGTAATAGTTTCATGCATTTACCATTTTTACTCTCCTTCAGTTACATTTTCCCTTTTTTACTTCGTTAGCCTTAAAATAACAGAGATTTTAATAAAAATTAAAGATTTGACAGACAATACCAATTAAATACAATGCACAATCTAACCCGGTGACCAGCAGCCATCACGGTTGTTGCTCAGAAAGAGAAAAACACCTGAGAAAACACTGCTGGGGGTTTTTGGTATCAGTTACCTCTCAGTCATGCAAGAATAAGCACTGAAGTCTCTTTGTGGTATGAAGAAGAGCGTGGCAAACTTAATTTCTGATACTGACTTATCTCCTTCTCCCATAAAAAGAGTGGCTTGTAACAATCCTGTCTTCCCCTAAACTTCGTAAAACTAAAGATGTTTTGCTGTATAAATCAGTGCTGCTTTGTGAGACAAAAATAGCCAATGTTAGAGAGCAGTGAACTCTTCTGGTTTGTTGTTTTGATGGGGGTTTTAAAGGTTGGGTTGGGGTTTTTTCTGTATTTTGGTTTGTGGTTTTTTTTAGGGCTAGATTGCCCTCCTCTGGATCAGAAGCATAATTTTACTCATTCAGTATAACATTCATGGTCTTTTATTCATTTGTGACCAAAATTATTGTTGGTGTAGCTACTATTTGACACAGGTTATATTTCTGAAAATGCACATTGATTTGAATTGAAATTGAACCAAAAAACCCCGGAGTTAAGCCTGATGTATTTCTAAAAACAAGATAGTGGCAGGTACTGATCAGTGCCACTGTGGTTATCAGCACTCTTTGTTAAGCCTCATGCAAAAAGCATATTTAATAAATTAGTTTTGAATACTGACTTAAGCAGCAGCAGTTCAAAACTCTTCCTCTGAGGGAAGTGGTTTTGCTGTTCACTGCAGCAGAGAAACAGCTGCACCTCTGCAAGCTGAACTTTCACAGATTCATCTACCAAAATAGACAAATGTATTCAGGAGAGGGTTTTCACTGTTAAGTTGGCTTCCTGTGCTATCATATATCCTGTGACAGACCATCCATCATGTTTCCTTCAGAAAACAGAACAGGGCATTCCCCTTCTAGGTTTTCAAGGAGGAAACACCAAGGAACACAAATGTGCTTTTCTTTTCCCTCTGTGACTGAAAAGAACCGAGAGAGATACTCACATTCCTTAGGAAATATGGTGGGAAATTTGAAAGAATTAAATATTTTGTCATAAAATGAGCAGTAAGGTATTTTAGTGGAATGTTTAAAATCTCTCTGGTAATATGCCAAAACCTGCAAAATGTGATTATATGTGCATACAGATAATTGAAATGGCTACTATCATTCATTAATGATACACAACCTATAATATAGTTCTCATGTTATCTTTGTTGATGTTTGTCCATAACTCAGTGAGAAAGCAATTTTACTTTTAATAACTGCATATGGCTTTTCCCTCCAAACACTGAAAAGTTTCTGAAAATCAAACACATTTACACTAAGTTGCATGGGGTTTTTCCTCATGTAAAACACACCATGAAATAGGAAAATTCCTGTAAGTGGATTACAGAAGGGGTGGAGGGATTTTTCTGTGTTTCTTAAATTTATGCAGAATCATTGCTTCTTCTGTGAATGTATAAACCCTCTTATTCCTTTTAAAGGAATTAGTCTTTGGTTTTAATTACATGTCATAACCTTTTTTCCAGTATTGTTCAGACTAGTCTTCTGAATCATTCACTGTTGCTTCAGTCTTCCAAAATGTAAAAAACAGCCTTATTTTTGTGAGAAGTGAATTTGATGAAACACATCAATTTTAGGTTATGATGTTTTATTAAGTGCAGATTGAAGACTTTTTTCCTTTCTAGACAAAGGATATTGGCTTCATTTGTCAGTGCAGATACTTCAAAAATCTGTTGCTGTGGAATATGGAACATAAACCTACTGTAGTCAGATTCAGAGGACAGTGCAACATTAATGACTTCACATATATTTAGTCACAGATCTGTGCTCAAATGCTTTCTTGCACAGAAACATTCTAAATTCTGACACGTGTCCCCATAATATGTACAGTGATTTAAGTTTCAGGTGAAAGAGCCAAATTTCACATTGAAGTCCAAACCTTTCATCACTAGGTGTGGTGAGAATTGCTTCCCAGGCTCAGCTCTTGTTCAGGAACACTGCAAACAACTCACAGCCTGTTCTGCAGCCACCCAGGGGTGTGCAGCAGAGAGCTGCTGGTAATGCAGAGTTGTTTGACTGTACATTAAAGGCAAACTCCTGGTCTTTCTTTTCTAGGATTAAAAATAGAGCAACTATATTTATGAGCAAAAAATACCTGCTATTTCTTTGATTCCCTGGTTCAGTGTTCTTTTTGTATGTACCATTAAATTGTATTTTAAGGAAAAGGAGACAGTAATAGCTGTAACACGCTTCTGAATTAATTGTCCAAGCGTGCTGCATTCCACTACTCTGCACTTACCTCATTTCACCTTTTGCAAATTAGAACTAAGACATTTCTGGTTTAGGTCCTCCATCTGTCTAACAATATACATCAGAATATACATTTACAGACTGTCATGTAATACTGAACACTGAAAATTTCAGACTATTAATACAATATATTTTTCAGACTTAATACAATAAGCCCCATTATTTTAATATAATCTTTACATAACTGTTATGTTGATGTATAACATTACTAAAAGCTGCTTTCAATGGGACTTTTGCAAACATGCTTTCCTAAGCAAAGGACATGATTTTGCAACACCTGTGAGATATAAAATACTTGCTTTTGTTCTTTGAACTGTATTGATTTGTTGGATAATTCAATAACATATTCAACAAAGGCCTGATAAAAAGGCTAGAGTACTTGTTAAGAAAACAGTACTTTTAAAAATTAGTAACTTTTTATACTGTTTTTCAAAACTACTGAGAAACTCGCTTTGTAACAAAGTGATAATTCTTTAAATATTAACAGGCAATTTTTTCTTATAAGCATCTAAATATAAATATGCTGTTGTTAATTTTGAAATAAACTCATAAAAGTTGTACAAAATCTAGTGGTTAGGTTCTGTATGTTGAATATTGAACATCACATCCTATGTATGCCAAGATGAACATATAATATATAGAATTTATGTCTGATGCACAGCTTTGTATTATACATACCAAAAAAATCCTGTTGCTTCTATACAAATGGTATTACCTGAATAGTTAATTGCAAATACCTGTCACAAACATGAGGGAATAAAGTTTTTAAATTCTAGATAATACGGGAGAACACAATGTGTGTGTACTGGGTTTGTGTGGCAAATTTTGGCAGTAGGGAGGCTACGGGGGTGGCTTCTGTGAGAAGCTCCTCGAAGCTTCCACTGTTCCCAAGGGAGCCAGTGCCAGCCAGCTCTGGGATAACAGAGTTAAGAAGGGGGGGAACAATTGTGCAACGACCTGCAAGTGGCGAGAGGAGTGGGAGAATGTGAGAGAAACAGCTGTGCAGACACCAAGGTCAGGGGAGGAGGGGGAGGAGGTGCTCCAGAGCAGAGATTCCCCCGCAGACTCGTTATTTTTCATTATCCTACTCTGAGTTGATTGGTAATAAATTAAGCCAATTTCCCAAGCCTGTTTTGCCTGAGACAGTAACTGGTGAGTGATCTCTCCCTGTCCTTACCTCGACCCACAGGCCTTCCACTCTATTTTCTCTCCCCTGGCCAGTGGTTACATAAATCCCCAGGAATCACAGCAATCAGCTACAAATTAAGAGACCTAGGACAGAGACACAGGAAGATTTATTTCAGTTTCCCTTCACCTGATTATTCTAAGTTATCCTAAAGAAATGAATGAAGAAAGGTTGTATTTATAATAAGCACCCAAACTAGGAAAATAGATGTGCAGTCACTCACACATTTAAAAAAAATAGCAAATATCACATCTATCCTTTCTGATTTACATCTTCAGGGGAAATCCCACTGGGCAGCTATCCATCCTGTCAAACTCAAGCACTGCTGATGGGTTTTTAGCTCACTGGGAAATATGGCACCTGTTGATTGTAAAAGCAAAAGCAGTTCATAATTGTAATGAAAATAAAATATGCATCTTGGTATATGGAAAAAAAACCCCTTTCAATAAATGAGGATGATATCATAAAAATTACACCAGTCTAAGGTGTCACCATGTAAGGAGTGGGGTGTAAGCCCTTAAACACTTACTGGAGATTCCAAGCTACATCTGAATCAATACAGAGTTTAAACAAAGAAGTAAACTTAAGACTCTTCTCGGTTTGAAGAAGTTTTGTGTTACCCATTTTTTGTGTGTCATGCTCTTGGAAATGTAAGTAATGTAAACATTAAAATGACAGCATGGCAAACCTTCCCGGGAATGACTCATGTGGCTGAAGAATAAAAAAAAAAATTGTTTCATTGAATTGATTCCCACTGTCAATCATTTGGTGCAAGCACGTAATACAGTTCCTAATCCCCAGGGATTTTGTTTCTTGGCCGTTTCCAGTTTCCACAGTATCATCACTCACCTGTGGCTGATGTTTAAGCAGGTACAGTTTGGAGCCTCTCAGCGTGGGAGCTCAAGGTGGGCAGCACCCACGGGGAATTATAGCATACGAAGGAAACTCCTCACACCAGAGGAGTGGGATGAAGAAAGGAAGGCAAGGGGTGTTTCTACAGGACACTCCAATGCCCAGATGTGCTGTCACGGCAGCTCTGACCTCTCCTCCTGACAGCAGCCACAGCAGGACATAGCAACTGCTGGGCTTGGAGCCACCCTCAGACCCTCACCTTCCTTCCAGTGCCCGGGATGGGCACATAAAGATTCCCTTTTGGGAGAGAGGTTCAAGAGCAGAACATCAGAGAACCCCTTTATCCTCTGTGTCCAGGGTTAGGTGACAGAGCAGCTATGAAATCACTCCGTACAGCTACCTAAAAGGGGGGTGTAGCGAGGTGGGCTCAGTCCCTTCTCCCAAGTAACACACAGTGAGACGAGGAAATGGTCTCGGTTTGCACCAGGATAAGTTTGGATTAGATACTAGGACACATTTCTTCCCTGAGAGTATGGTTGGGCATTGAAACAAGCTGCCCAGGGAAGTGGTGCAATTATCATCCAGGAGTATTAAAAAACCCATGTAGATGTGACACCTGGGGACATAGTGAGCATGGCTGTGCTGTCATAACACTTGGGCTTGATGATCTTAGAGGTCTTTTCCCACATCGACTGTTCCATGATGTAACAGCCCAGTGGAATCAGGTGTAGCTTTACTTACGAATAAAGGCAGAAGTCACTGGAGTCACCTCACCTGGTTAAAGATCCCTATTTTTTAGATCTAGGCCGTGATAATACTGTACCCTCCAAGTAACTGCTGTAATCAATTTTACATTTCAAGGCTAAGATAACTAATAAAGGTAAATTTTACATTACCTTAGCCCTAACTTTACTCCCTTTCCCTTGCTAGAAAAGTTTGATAACTTCTTGCTCAGCCATACTCATTTAAATTCATTTTACTTCAAACTATATAAATGCTCCTGTTACTTATCAATGCCTTCCTGGGAAGCCGGCCTCATTTGCTATCTTGAGACTTTGGATTTTTTAAAAATTAAGCAAAAATGATCCAGCTAAACATTACTTTCACATATCTTCATGGGGATTATCTGTTTTAGTTGTTACTGAAGTATTTGGTACGAAGGCTTCTGCCACATACTTTTTGCAGCTGTACAAAACAAGCTGACTACTCAAGACCTACAACTTTCACTTCTGAGTGACAGAAGTAGCCCTGGGCCTCACCTTTGCTGTTGCTGACTTCAAGAAGGACAGAACTTGTTTACAACTTGAGCTGAAGATGGTTACAAGGTCCTGTAAGAGTTTAATCTTTACGGGTATGTAAGGATCACAGGGGTTTTAGCTCCCTTACATTGTTAGGCAAAAGCTCATTACCCAAATCCTCAGCTCTAAAGTTCAGCACTGTCACAAGCCACCTTGAACTACGAAGCTACACACCAGTCACAGCTTTGGTGTAACTTAAAGCCAGTCATGTGCTCTGAGTTTTACATAACCACTTGAAATACAAAGATTAAAGACAAGGCTGAGCACACCTGGGCACCAGATTTTATAATGCCACCCCTTTTGATCTAAACCATACAACTACAAGCTAATGGATAACTGGCATATTATCACCCCACGACATGTAGTGGGAAAGACTGGGGATGAATGTTGTATATCCAAGAAGTTTGCTTTCCAGAAAAGCCCAGTATTCCACTCCCATAGAGACAGCATTCAAACTCAATGCTGGATTCCCAGAAATTTAGCATACACAGCCAGTTTTGATTGAAGTAGATGCCAGAATGACTAAGTTGACATGGTGCATGAAAAGGTGCCCCACCTTTGCCAGTCACATTATGCTCCAAGCAATACTACAGTGCCCAGAGCCTAAGCCCGACAGCCTGATCCTCTCCCTAGCAGCAGTCATGAAGAGTGTGAGGAGGACTTTATTACTTCAACAGGAAAACCAAGTCTTTTTCTCTCCATTCTAATACAGCTGCAGTAAAACAGGACTCAAGATGCCTACAGAGAGCTTTCAGAAGTGCAGCCTGCACTGCTCCCAGGTCTCCTGATGACTACACACAAGAACAGTAGACAGTATGCTCTTTTCACAAGTTTAATAGAGTTACAAAAGGATACCACTGCTCTATGTAACACACGGCTAACCACAGACACGGCATTGTCACTAAGGTCAACAGGGCTTGATGTACAGATACTGATCGTTAGGATTTGCTATGAAGGTACTGTCAACTGGACAAACTTTCCTTCAAGTAAAAAAGTTACTGTTTTTAACTATAACATGATCCCTTGACTCAGATGCAATGACTTAATCAAAGTTCAGTAACTGATACTTGCTCTTTATGTAAGGCATACTAGTTTCCACTCAGGCTGAATGTTTATTTCTGCTTGGCGAAATACTCTTTACTTTTCTGAACATCAGGCTTGATTGTGTCACTCCCGGGCTTCCAGCCAGCTGGGCACACTGAAATGATAAGAATGTTTAAGTCTTACCAGCTGCTCCTGCAGAACATGTTTTACACAACATTAACGCAAAGTAGCAACTCAGAACGTGCACAGACCTTTGCAAGATAGAGACAGTGCATTCAGTGTCGCATTATGCTCAGTTTATTTTACTTGATTCTATTTGTTTACTGGGACCCAAGTAAACCCAGTGAACAAATAGAAACACCCAAGGAACCAGGTGTCTGCCCAGGCAACACGGGGTCCTTTACACAAGCACCTCTCCCGGCCCCACTTAAAAGCTTCAGGAAAGTTTGACACCAAAGGTAACAACCAACTCCAGCAGCCCAGGTCAGAAAGGCTCTAAAACCACACTACACTTATCTCCTTGGATCCAGCCAAGTCTGTATTCCCCTTATCTTTAATCCACCCTGGTCCAGCTCTTCAGTTGAACGGAGCAGGGGAAAAAGCGTTAAACTGTCACCGGTTCCCCTACATGGCTATCAAAAAGCCACCAGGATGCAGAAGTTGCACGGTCTCAAACTTGCAGCAGCTCCTTGAGCAGCACTTTTTGGACAGTGTTCCTTGTTTACCACCATGGACTCCTGGATGAGATGCTTGCTCCACTCAGGACTGACAATTTTAGCCACAGTTTGCTCAGCTTCTGAGTGTTGTTACACATCTTACCCTGGTCTGTCCTGATTTAGATGTGACTGCAGTCCTAAAGTTCTAAATTAAAACCTTTTGCCAGGTTTTGACTACTCAAAGGCACAGTAAACCCCAAAAGGCTTCATTTGCATGACATGTGACTGCTCTATCATCTAGTGTTTGGGACGTCTCCTCACATGACATGTCACAGTCGCGGGAGCAGCTTATTTTAATAAAACCTGCCATTGATTTACCGCTTCTGAACCACATTAAATATGACCAGCAGCAACACATGTCATTAGTTAATGACAATTGAAGACTACTAACACCTGCACAGTAATTTTGAGTTTCCATAACTTGGTTCTAACTTTTCATCTGCAGTGCCTTTTTTTTTTTTTCTTTTGTTCCTGCAGAAAAGCTGCCAGTCTCAAACACCTTATTACTCCTGAACTATGGGGACAGAGACTCTCACCCATTTTCTCCTCACTATACATTGACAAAAAAGATCAGCAGACTTTCTGGGAATTTAAGTTCTTTGTCTAACAGACTGCATAAAACTCTACATTAGTACTGATGGTCTCAATCTACCGAATCTGAGAGCAGAATTTAAATCATGCTTACCCTTGCAGGCTAAATTATTACATGTTCTTAATTCCTGTCTCAAGTATTTTCTGTGCCTAATTGAAAGAGACAACTGCTGTGTGCTTCATAAGACATCCATCACCAAATTGATTTAAGTGAAATCTCAGCATGAGCAAGTACTCAGTGGACAATTAACTGGAATAGGATAAAGCATTATGGTGTCCTTCAACAAGCAGATTTACAGAACCAGCTGCATTTCAACAGGCACAATTACTTGCTGTGCACAGGTTGATACATGTAGTATCTTTCAGTAACCCTCGATTTAACCTGCCTAGTTAATTCTGTTCTTTAGAGAAAACATTACATTAAAAAGCTCTCTTACCTTCTCCATGTTTATCTGTAAACTGGAAGGCCTGAACAAGTCTGAGGGTTTCATCAACAGAACGGCCAACAGGAAGATCATTGATTGTAATCTGCCTCAAGATCCCCTTCTCATCAATTATGAACAGGCCCCTAAAAACAAACAAAAACCAGCCCTGAAGTTAAGCACAGCTTTTGAAAGGCTGATTAAACTGACGGGAGTTTCAAAAACTCAGGTTCAGTATTTGATTATGGCACTGTGCCATCCAATATTACTGTGACCTCTTCCTAGAAACTAACACCTTGGTGTATGCACAGCAATGAAACAGTAGCAGCTGAAAGCCCAACAGGAACCAGGAGGGACAGGAGGCATGTCAAAGCAGTGACACAAGAGAGAAGTGCTTCCTATTTAAGGAAGACACTAGTAGGAAATAAAAAAAAAAAAAAAAAAAAGGAAGAAAAACCCAAGGAAAAGGCA